>CAKNXH010001452.1:74727-148245 GCA_932178445.1 Andricus quercusramuli
AATTAAAAAAAAAAGGAATGTGTAACTAGAAATACCGGCATTGCGTGATGTTTCTGGTAAGTGGCCGAATTAATTAAGTTTTAAAAAATATGTAGAATATTAATTAATGGATTAAATAAGTTAAATGAAAAATTTTAATGAAAAGCATATATGTTCTATTTGTATAATATAGCAAAAATTTACCCGGCGTTCCCCGGGCAGTAGCAAATCCCAACATATCTTTTCACTGAATATTGTTTATCGGAACGTACTGCATAATAACTGAACCAAAATATACAATTTATAATAGCTCTATTAATCAAAGAAATTTTTTTTCTTTATACATACATGCAAAACCCTCGTTTGTCCACCGTTTACAGACATCCAAAAAAGCCGATTCCGCACTGTGCGCGAAAGCAATGAGCAAAATCTCCAACACCGATGACCAAAACGCTATCACCGGTTAGCAAAATGATATCCACGGTTACCAAAATACTTTGGCCACCGGTTGCCATCTAGCGTCGTGAACGTTTACTACGTTCTGGCCACCGCTTGTCATCTAGCGTCGTAAACGGTTACTATGCGAACATCATTTCGGGTGAGGTTGGGTTTATTTCGTTCGTGACAGTTTGTTTTCGTTCATTTTTGTTCAAGTAATTCGTTGCATGATGAGATTAAAGAGTTTATTACAAGCTAAGTTGCAAACGGCAAAAAATCATAGAAATGGATTTCGCGGACGAAGACATCATTTCAAGTTTCGATGACCTACAAAAAATGATAGAGGAAGCAGACAACATTGTGTTATTTTCAGGAAAGATGAACATTTTGGGAGTTAATTTGTTTCTTGCGGGGGGCTCCGCCCCCCTCCCGAAGCCACCCGCGGGGGCACTGCCCCTCGGCCCCGCTGGGGCTTTGCCCCAGACCCCTCACCTCCCAACTTTTCGGCAAGTCTACATATCTCGGGTTTTGCATAGTATTCTTTAAAGAAAAATAGTGTTCGGTACTATTTTCGGATTAAAATGATATATTTCCTACGAAATAACAAATTTGTTTGAAAGTAACAGGAAATTTTTCTTTCCCCTCGCACGTTCAAGGTACCAACAAAAAAACAGCCAAACTTTACTATTTCTTTTTTATTTTGCAACCGCTGACATAGAAAAAAAAGAATTTATGAATTTATGACACCCTGCAATAATAAGTTCTAAAAGGTACAAGGGTGTGAAAGTGTGGCCGCCTATATCGGAACCTATTATATCGCCTATTATACTGCAAGTTTCGTCACAGAATGCATTCTTTTTCGATTCTTGGAATTATACTCCTCTATAGCCCCGGCAGGTGGCCAGGTACTAGGAGTGTATTGTATTTGAAATTTCGTAAGGTGACTGCATATATTTTTTATTTACGGAAACTTTTTGTTGAAGCAAAGTATCTGATGGATACCACCCAAGATTAGTACAACGTCATTACTAGAAGTGATTATTTTAATAATTGTTTCTACATGTCTGGCTCTGTTGTCACGTGTCCATTTGTGTAAAATTAATCCTTATTTAAAATTCAAGAATTTTAAATCAGAATAAAATCAAATTCAAAATCCCATTTAACGTCCAACAATCAATTCAATATATAGAATTCCTGAAAAAACGACAAGAATTCAACGATTAAATTTGGACAAACACCACAAAATGCTCCTATTTCAATTCCTAAAAAAACAAAATAAAAAAAACATTTGTTTCTTTGGACAAAAATAAAAAAGAGGAAAGAAAAATGAGAAGGCAACCAACCACATCCCCTTCCTTCTCTTTTTTATTTCTTTCGTCTTTTTTATTTTTATTATTATCAAATCACAATAAAAAAGCATGCAAATTACATTACCAACGTTTTGGTGCTCACACAGCACCCTTATCAAGGCAAGGAAAATAATACAGGTGACAGGTGGGAGCGGCGACTAAGCGACGACTTACTAAGATGACTTACGTGGGACAAACTGGAAGACTTCTTAATACCAGGGTGGAGGAGCACAAAAGTGATGTCCGTTTAGGACGTTGTTATAAGAGTGTTCTCGCTAGACATACAAGAAGGTTTGTTGATGTTGACCATGAATTTGACTGGGATAATGTTGAAATTTTACATAGTGAAAGTAATGAGAGAAAGAGAGAATTCATGGAAATGCTTTATATTAAAAAACAAAATAGGTCATCTATAAATTTAAAAACTGATTTAGATAGATTAAACAAAAGTTATTCAAATTTGATTAATTACATTTAGTTTTCATGAGTCTTGACTTTCTCTTATTTCTTGATTGTTGTGACGGATTGTCCTATTGACCCACATTCAGATCTCAGGTACCGAAGGGATAACGTCGTCGCTTAGTCGCCGCTCCCACCTGTCACCTGTATTCTTTTCCTTGCCTTGATAAGGGTGCTGTGTGAGCACCGAAACGTTGGTAATGTAATTTGCATGCTTTTTTATTGTGATTTGATAATAATAAAAATAAAAAAGACGAAAGAAATGAAAAAGAGAAGGAAGGGGATGTGGTTGGTTGCCTTCTCATTTTTCTTTCCTCTTTTTTATTTTTGTCCAAAGAAACAAATTTTTTTTTTATTTTGTTTTTTTAGGAATTGCAATAGGAGCATTTTGTGGTGTTTGTCCAAATTTAATCGTTGAATTCTTGTCGTTTTTTCAGGAATTCTATATATTTAATCCTTATTTACTCTTTCTTTCTCTCAGTCAGTCAGCTACTCCACACCTCGGAATCCAGAAGGCATTTCTATATTTCTCAATTTTATCCACCAGTGTTATATTCATTTTTGAAATTTTCTCATTAGAGTATTTAGTTGAAATGTAGAAATTGTAATTACCATCGACGATCTACAATATAGAAGGAGATAAGCCCTGATGGACTAGAAAACCTAGAAAATCACATCATCAATCAGCTGTGCATCATGTGTATTTATGTGCATAAGCGAGCGTTGAGTTTGTTTGTAAGGAGAATTGAGTTGTATATTAATACACAATGTATATGTATGTATGTATACCATTAAGCCATTTCCCTTTAAGGGTAGGCGTGACACTACCCGATTCGAGTAGTGTTTCTAGGTGGATAGTTTCTTGTAGTAAATGACTACAAGTGTGGGCTCACCACACTCACGACGGGCCAACAGCACGCAGTATTCCCGAACGGTCACCCATGCAAATACTAACCGCGCCCAACACTGCTTAACTTCAGTGATCTTACGAGAACTGGTGTTTTCAGCGTGGTATCGCCAATATACAATATACAAATATACAATAATATACGCTGTAAAAAATGTCGGAAATTTTTTAACTGATTTCGTGGGTAAAATTTTCAACTTTGAGTCGGGAGGATTATTTTCCTTAAAAAGTTGGAAATTTTCCCAATACTTTGAAAAACTTTCCGTTTTGAAAGGAATTATTTCGATCGCTTTGGGAAATTCTACATACATGTTTGGGAATGAGAAATTCCTACAATATTTGGGAAATTTTTCCAATTATAGGATAAAGCCTTTGGAAAATTCTCTCATAAGTTCGGGAATAAGAAAATTCCATACTTTTAAACAAAAATTTGGATTTCAGGAGTAATTTTACGAAATATTTTTTAGGAAAATTGCTATTACTGCTTAGGAATTTTTTTCCATTTAAGTTAGCACTTTTTATCCAATTCGAAATTTCTATATTTTTTCCAGGTAATATTTCTTGTTTACTTTATTAATTTTTTAGTTTTTTTTTAGTTTATTAATTTTCATATAATTATCAACATATTTTAAAATTTTTAATTTCAATTCGTAAAAATATCACGTCGGAAAATTAATCCAATAATTATTTAAAACTGTTCTCTGAAAAAACTCACATGTATTTCTTTATAAAATAATATTCCGTGTCAAATTAATTTGAAGTGAAATTAATTTTTGAGAATCACACGCTTCAAAAGAGCATCCTACAGTCTCTTTATAATATACAAAATTTATTTATTATATTAATTGGAAACGAATATTATTTTATATTTGGTGAAATCAACAAAATGCTTTTTCGTGTCAAATCTTTTGCGTCCACGAATGGATCTAATTATCATTTAAAACTGCACTTTAAAGCATTCTACACACAAGAAATGTTGCAAAACACCAGAGTCAACATTATTATTAATTTTCTCTACAAAAAATTGCCCGCTTTTTTGCATGTGACTATTAAAAAGAATGGTCAAACCATCGACAGCTGAAATGTATTGATTGTGAATTCTTCTTTGTTGAAGCTCCTACGGCCTTAACGAATGGTATTTGTTTATTCTCAATGTTTTATTTTACGCAAAAAACAAAAACTAAGCGTCAAATCAAAAAATAATGTATTGCGAAACCGTAGATCTGTTTTGCTTGCACAATTTTTGTCAATTCATCTTTCTTTTAATTTTCCATAGTTTGACCACAAAATGGAATTTTTTATGTTTCATTGTTCTTCGTGCGACCAAAATTTCAGTTTTTGATTTTTCAAGAAAATTCAAAAAGGTGTTATAATAATCTTGTTAGGCTTTCAAGAAGCCAGATTTTCCTTCTCTTCACTATTTTTCATATACTGCGTTGTTTGGCATAAAATTTTGTCCGTTTTTTTTTAATTTGAAAATGCTATAACTCTAAAAATTTACTTTCTATCGGAAAAAGTTGTGAGAATAAATTGTGCGAATATCCGGATACTATGAATGGCCGTACGTAGAACTTTTAAACATTCAGAAAAATGTTCTCTAAAATTTTTAAAATGCTCTAACTTCTTGAATTCTTACCCTAAATAGCTGGCTCAAGAACTTGTCCTTTTTTTTAGACCTTACAAAGGTGTGCCCAAGCTCAATCCAATCTGATCATTTATTCGAAAGTTATCCTGCCTACATACTACAGACTATAGGCACATATATTCATATTTAGGATGAAAAAGATATTCCTTTCTTTGAAATTGAAATCGATCATTTATTTTTGAGAAGAAAATCTAATAAATAATTGAAATTTCACTTTATAAGTCTTCCCCGTAAGCAAATAATTATTTTCAATAACTTTACTCTCATTATTTTCTGTACACATTTGCTTTTCAGATTCAATCATTTCAAATAACCGCGCCAACCTTAACCAATCCGGTTGTTGACGCGATGCATGCAGTGTGAAACGATACAAGAGTCATTGAGCCTATCAGTGTTACATTTGCTGTTTATTGAACTCAAACATGTTTTTAATAAGTTAAAACTGCTTTTGAATATTTCAAACATTCGTGGATAGTGAAGCGTGCATAAGAGAGAATATGATAGAAAGTGTATTAAGCTTATTCTTTTGAATTTTCAACGTCAAATTTGATGTTTTCAAGGGGTTTAGGATAAAGGCGTAATTGGACGTTCGGCTATCAATTTGTTGTCACCGTGTCGTTTCAAACTGAAAATGTGCAAAAAATTTCAGCATTCATTGATGATGCAGAAAGTAACGAGATGTGGGATATCGATTTATGAATTCACTTGAGTGATTCAACTCTTACAATTCAGTGTGACACCGTGCCGTGACCTCAGTCTTTCGTGCTCCAAAAAATATATTGTCAATGTGCACTATTTTTGCATATCAAATTATGTCTCATACACCTCGCTCTTCACAAACAATGCAAAATGCTTTTAGGATTCATGTACTTCATATAAATATTCAGGTTTTATAGGTTCTACGTAATTTTATCACTTCCAGCCTCTTATAAGAGAGAGACTGGAATGAATACGAAAAGGACAACAAATATAGAAAATGGAGGATAATCAAATCGACCCCCTAAGACGGCCAGGTCGACTGTTAGAGGAGGTCAATACGACTATCTGATATGACCAAATCGGCCCTCTATGATGAGTGATTTGACCCTTTATAATGATATTTCCCGCCTTGTGTGATGATCGGTTCGACTCTATATGACGATTGGGTCGACCGTACGAGATGATGAAGTTGACACTCTGAGATGATCGATTTGAACCTCTTGTTTCAACCTTCTAGAGATAGTCGCTTTAGCCATCTTCAAGGTCTGTCCTATAGTTGATCCTGCAATATAGTCGGTCCGCACATCTATAAGGCTAAACTGACATTCCATTTTTCTCCGTGCAGGCAGACATACAGAAACCTTAGGAAAAATCACTCTTTCTCACTCATGTCGTATACATGATTTTCATTGAAGGTGCGCAAGGCATCTTCGAAATAGACGTATTTGTATAATTGAAAACGTGGTATTGATAATTTGATAAGGACCATAAATGGAATTTCACAGGATGAACAAAAAAAATTTTCTACGACAGGCTTTTAAATAGGCAATTTTGATAAAATTATAGATGCATGTGTTCTTTGAAACTTGACTTGTCTTTTTATTTTAGATGGGCGCCAGCCGCATTCTGAAATCTAATAAATGGTAATTCAGTCAACTCGATATCTTTAATTTTTGATTCTCAAATATTCACTTAAATCCTGTTTCGTAAGTTCTCCCAAATTGATTGGAATTTTTATATTCAATCTATTATATTCTAAATATTCTGGTGTGTGGATTCTTGAATAGTAGAAAGAAATTAATAGGACTAGATACATGAAATACATAATTCTTAAAATCAAAAAACCTTCTGCTCGTTTCTCCAATCGCAATTTTATAATTGGAATTGACCATGAACAATAAAACAAAAGACGATGACTTAGTGGGAGTTACGTTGCAATGGTTAGAATTCTGCTATTTATCGTACAAATTATAAGAACACGAGAAGATCTCGAAGTGTAACTTTGAAACCTTCAAGGCACTTTCAAGAAAGGACGAAGCGCAAGGGAATCTACCACGAGGTCCTGTTCTTTAGAGCGAGCAACCGAAATGGTTCTTATACAGTTGGAATTCTCATAAATTCAAAATTCATTTTCCCGAATAAAAGGAGAAATTATTTTTACATATTTCTATCATTTATGGATAAATCTATAGTGCCCTAAATTACTTAATGCAGTAAAAAAAATAATTTCAAAGAATTTGACCTTATGCAGTTGTATAAATGTTAGAAGAATTGTCTTCAATAAGCCACAAGTATCTAGAAACATTAAAGAAGTTTTTTCTAAAAAGCCTCTTTTTTACGTTTTTTTCAGTTTTTATACGATTTTCCAGACAGCTCGTTGAGCTATCGCCTTAGTAATGTGGTCGCTGGATTCAGCATTAGTTTTAATACGGGCGGGAAGCCCGTTAAGAGCTCCCCTGGCGCTCAAGCTATAAAGCCTATTATGCCACCCATTGGATTCAGCATTAAAAACGCATACAAAAATGTATCGCTTATTGTCAAAACATTATATAGGACAACGGAACTAATTACAGAGGGGGAATTATTTTTCGAAGAAAGAGTTGATTTTTTTAACATAAAACTTAAATATGTTATTTTTTTAACAAGAGTCATTAAGTGGCTCGCATTTAAGCTTTTGAATCAAAAAAATTGAACTCACGTGCAAAGTTGTGAAAATAGAAAGGAGTTTATCTTCGATCTCGGAAAATAGAATCCCCCTTGGTAATTGGTTCTCTTACTACATCCACTTATAGCGCGAATTCTAATTTAATAGAAAGATATGAATTTTAGCCTTGAAAAAAATTAAAAAATTGACGTCTGGCCAAAAATTGAAAGTCAGATCCGAATTCAGCACGAAAAATATTTCGGAAATAAAACCTCCTATTTAGTCTTCCCGAATGGTCTTATTTTGTATCCCAGTAGTGATTTTAATAGCGATATTGAAATTCTTGGTTTTAAAATTATTCTTTGGTATATGCTTGAGCATATTCCTCCATTTTATATTCTCGTGAATTTCAAAACTCCAATAACACATAGAGAATTTCATGAAGTGAAACGCAATAAAAAAAGCTGATGTAATATAAAATAGTTAAGAGAAACTCAAATTAAAAGTGGTACTCGTCAGAAAGGTGAAGGAGTATATTAGCAAGAGGGCAAAAGGAATTGCAGAAGAAGAAGAAGAAGGAAGAAAATGAAAAAGACCTAATTTTGCGGGTAGGAAAATTTCATCTCCTTAAATGCCAATGATAATTTATACCGAAATAACTAAAGAGTATTCCTTTTATGAGGACAGAGGTCGAGCATCGAGCTATTCGAGAAGCGGCTCAGGTGGCAGCTTACAGTCTCTGCCGGCTTATGCAAAGTTTAAGTCTCATTTATAACTTTTAATCGAGTATGAAACTTTGCGGCCGAATGGCACCAATCAGTGCCTTCGTTCACTCGGCGTCTCGCGGCTCGGTCATCCGTTATAACGTTTTGCAAGAGAGATCTTTGGAAACTAAGTCAAATCGCTTCAAAAGTCTGGACGGGGCGGCGGTCCATTGCATATTAGAGAAAGAGAACCAGGGAGGTAAGAGGCAAAAGACCCGTTGATCCTGCGATTCTGTCCTACTAATTACTTCAATATAACTTGATGGCTCAGACCTTCACTTGTTTGAATTTAATCCTGACTTTCTTAGCTCTTAAAGTCCTTGAGACAACTGTTTGTTGGAATTAGCTGAGATTAGCTTAAGCGATTTTTATCTTAAAGAGGCTCAGGCACACCATCTTTCTCTGTCAAATGACGTACTTTGTGAACTATATTCGCTGAAAAGAATTTTCTTTTTGATCCTTTAAACCTTCAAGTATCAGATTATTGATTTTTGAGTTTCCCATGCATATGTGTTCCATTCTCACAATAGGTCTCAACTAATGGTGGGTTCGATGAAAACATTAACAAAGTTTGGACAGGTTACCTCATTTGAATGGATTTTAGGCTTGATGAAATGAAAGCACGAAAATCACAGCTAATCCGATTCCTGAAATATATTTTCAAATAAAATTTTCAGTTCTTGAATTGTATTTAATACGATAATCATTGAGAAAGGCCAAATTTATATCTATACAAATTTAGGTTTCGTTGTTTGGTGATTGATGCTCTCAATTTGTTCGTGTTCCGGAAAAAAATTCGATATTTTTTTATAATCTGCCAAAATTAACCCGTACCCCTGGATTTCTAAAACTGGCACGGGGTTTTGAATAAGAAAATCTTGGTTTTCGAACAAAAATGAAAAAAAAAGAAGTTTTTATTAACTTTTGTAAATAAAAGTATACTCAGTTCTTAAGGAATATTCGACGGATAATTTCCACGCAATAACTTTTAATTTTGAGCCACCAAACCCCTTGTATTGAATCCGGAAAATACCACAAATGGTGCGAAATAGCAGTTTCATATACAATTCATGCTAGAAAAGGTATTTCTTGAAATTCATTCATAATTATTTTTTTTTTTTATAAATGACAGGTCTCCAACTATTTTCAAACTAACTTTGATATGTTTAAGCAACTCTTTTTTTTTCTGTAAATCACAAAAACTTTTATTCATTCGAATGATTATAAAGTTGAAAAATATAGAGATATTTATTTTTCAAAATATTTGGTGATTACTTAAACAATATTCATTTGTTCAAATAACGTTTTTTCATGTAAATCGCAAATAAATATTATTATTAGGAATGACTGATACTATTAACGAATTATGAGATTAATATACGTTTTTTATTGATATTTCGCAAATATTGAAACAATTTTCATTATTTTAAACAATTTTGTTGCACTGTCAATCTTGAGAAGTTACTACTTCCTGGAATTAATAACACACTTACATAATGAAGGTCAAGAGTTGAAAAAAGAAATAATAATGGGTTTCTTTCACCGAAAAACGTACAAATTGGGCCTGTCAACAAAAGGCTGAGACGCTTGCTGGGAAAATGCAGAAGGCTTTCGTCATTGGCTCGCTCCGTGTCCTCAGGGTGTAGGAGAATTTTGCCGAATCATCGTACTGAATTCGTTGCAGACTGTAACCACCCATCTCGCGGTCATAAGATGTGGTTACAGCTGAAATTTTACCGCGAATTCGCTGGGAGCAGGTGCAATTTTTCAGACTAGCACCCGCTCTCGGTGAAATCCTGCGGTTGTCCTTATGACAGACATTTAATATAAAGGTATCAAATTGGAGAATGGCTCAAACACTATCCATTGATCAGACAATTGAAAAATGCCACAAAAGAAACAGAAGCCAATTTTTTGTGCATAATTTTCGAGTGTGTGAAGTTGGCTTTTTTCGCTTCAAGAGTGTTAGTTGAATCCAACTTGGAATTTTCTTGGACATGTACGACACTATTCAATATATGTTTATTCTTCACGTATTTGAGGACGGAAGAAAGAAAGCTTATAAAATATCTGGGATTTTCATTGAACCTCTGATCAAGAAAATTTTGAGAGAAAACCCCTTATGTAGAGGAAAATAATATTTCGACGAAAGATATTAATTTTCCGATACGGTGAAATCTATGGATGACCGACGACAGCATTTGAACGGCAAGAACCGTTTGCAAATTTATTCTTTCACGCACAATACTGACATCCGAGAAGCATTCTCGGGTGTCTCTTTAGATCCCAAGATACACGACTTGATGATGGCGGACTTACATTTCGCGAAAGACGTCGCAAAACGGAGCAAAAACTTAAGGAAATTGATAGATCTAGTGTGTTTGTGCGTTGTAAGCAGCCGACATTCGACAAGCTATATGCAGGCTGTGACAATGGCGCTTCAAACAACACGTTTAGGACGACAGTGTTATACGTATAAAAAAATTGAAAGTCGAATTTAACCAACACCCTTGAAACAAAAGAAGGTACAATAGAGTTGGTATGATAACTAACCTTATGGAAAAGAACTATTGGTAAGTATTGGATCCAGTACTTTTTTCGCGAAAAAGTATTGGATTTCCAATACTTACCAATACTTCTTTTTCATAAGGGTATACTGAGCGTGGCAGATTAATCTTACCACGTGAAGATAATTTTTGTTTGAGGTGAAGATAACTCTAAAATCGGCGTAAAGATGACAATTAGTTTTTTCTATGAACTAAATCATACTAAAATGTTAACATTAATTTAAAAACTGCCTTTCATAACAACATTAGGATAGTTTTCTGATTCCTTCACAAGAAATCTCTTCTGTTTGCATAACCATAAATTTCGACATATAAATAAACTTTTTTTTCAACAAAATAGGAAAATATCATTCAGATGCTTGAAAAAAAAACACTTAAAAACTGAGTGTAATATGTACCTGGATTTTAGGGTAAATATTACCTGCAACAATAATGACCCCAGATGGGTAATCTTTACCCCGGAATCTCGGGTATTCTTCTATATTCACCCATGTTGTGAGGGTAATTATCAATTTTTACCTCGAAGGCCCTGGTAACTTGACATCATCTGATTGCAACCAGCAACACATCAAATTTTGACATTGAAAACAGCCTCACCAAAGATGAAAGAATCGACTGATTTCTTTCGCGGTTCGATTAGAAACGTATAATAGTTCACACGAAGGAGCAAATTTATCGCCAACTCAACAATTACAGCTATTTTGCAGATGGCGCCTGGCATTTGTGGTTGCTAGGGCCGCCTGGAAACACACAGGATGGCGATTCCATCGGCGGCGACTTCTGTTATACAAGGAAGCCATTTCCCTTTCGAGATAGGCGTGACTTGCTCGGTTGGAAAATAGTCAATAGGTATATAGGTATAAAGTAGATTGGTATATGGGCATAAGGTATGTAGGTATATAGGTGTTAGGTATAGATGTTTTAGA
The DNA here is from genome assembly GCA_932178445.1 of Andricus quercusramuli. NCBI lineage: Eukaryota > Metazoa > Arthropoda > Insecta > Hymenoptera > Cynipidae > Andricus > Andricus quercusramuli. The sequence continues at coordinate 86,385 of CAKNXH010001452.1, forward strand.
TTGATCTGGAATTCTCGTGTTATTTATTTAAATGACACGTTCATTCCGCAACACTGCTCCGACCCAGGTTGCTGATCAATCTCTCCAGCGATCACCCCAAGTGAGAAGCCTCACAAAATTTGTATGTATGGTTCCTCACTTGGGCCCATCAGCATCCAAGGTATTTCTTTCAGGCATCATTCACTCTATCGTCACTCTGTTTACAAACTATTTGCCGCCACACTTTTCTGTCCTGGCATACTGCTCTAACCTCCTTCACGTCCATGAATTTTTTCATGCAAGCTCTTGTACTTCTATGGCTTCTTATGTCTCTTCGGATTAGTATCTAATTCACAGATTCTAAACATTCTTTTGGCGGTCTATCTCTGGGCATTCTGCCTTTTACTTTACCTTTATACACTTGCTTGGTTAGTCGTTCATCTTTCATTCTTTCAAGATGTTCGAACCACCTTAACTGATTTCTTTCCCATATGTCAACTAGTTTCTCTCCTGTACCACATTCTTTGAGGATTGTCTTGTTTCGGACTTTGTCCATCAGTGTCATTGGAATTATATCAGTCCTTGATAGAGCAGTGTTGACGTGTAAGTTTAAAAGCGCTATTTTTGAAATTCCAGATGTATATGTGGCACTTGAGTATAAAAATAGAGAAGCACATCGCTTGTTATATATAAAAAAAAAACTAAGTCTCGATAATGCCTGCCAACAATGACAGTTATTTCGAACTGACGGTTATATTTACTGTTTGCTGATGTGAACAGGTTATAACAGACAGTTTACATCCTACGGAGGGTGATATTTATCTTCTACCTGTAACACCATGCAAAAATACAAAAGTACCTGCAACTGGATTTATACCTGTAGTAACGGAATTCCTCGATAGTTTGGAGTGAATAATACGTTAATTTATATAAATTAAAAGTTCAACTAACTTTGACGTGTCGAAACAAACCATTGACAGATCACACAGCAATTTATTCCTGTTTCAAAAGACGTCTTGCCAACAGCCCCAATTAAACTCCTGAAAAAACATGATGAATCGAAGTATTCCAACCACCTCTGTGAAGGTGTGTGCCACATAATCCTAGTGGTCCACGATTTTTCTTATTTTTTGATGCTGCTTGCAACTTATTTTCAGGAATCGAATTCGATGGGTTTGCACATCAACACGAATTGAGAGTCGCAGGTTTGATGGGCAGAATTGGAGTGTGAACTGACGACTGAAGACGATCTGAATAGATTGGGGTTGCTCCTTGAAAGCCAGGAAAATCTCCTTGATTTGTTTTTCGAACTAGCGGCTGGTAATTAGAGACCTTTGAAGAGATGGTAGAAGTTTAGAGGTAGATTCAGTAAGAGGTTATTGTTTGGTTATTATCAGCCGGATGATTTTCTCAAGGAGCAAAATGTGCCTTTCAGACTTCTATTCACAATGAAGTAGGGTCTTCGGTGTGAATGTGAATCTGTTTTTTTCCATAGGTTTCATTGAGTTTTTGGCTGGACGGATTACGCCTACTTCGTACATTCAGGCATATGGACGGCTATTTGACTATTTCACAGATTCGGGGTGCTTTTGTACAAGTAATCTCCATAAGAATAGCGGATCAATGTATTGTCATTATTTGTGAAAAACGAGGAACATACTGGATCGAAGAACCTCTGTCGTTTCGCGAAAAGGCGAGGAAAATAGTCTATGAGTTTATCCGAAAAATATTGTCAGAATAAGAGTTACCGAATATGGTTGCGGCTGAAATCCAGTTGAGGAGTATTTAAACTCTCATTAGAGGCACTGATTGATCGTGGGTATAGCAAATTCAGGTTTTAGCCACAACGTCACAATTAAGTTTCTGACTTTAGTAAAATTCACAAGCAAGCGTTTATATGGCAATATAACTAATTCTATAATTTTTTAAACAATAATTTTAGTCGACATAGTTGCAGTATGTATCCCAAGATTAATTCGTGGTCGCAAGTTAGCTCTGACTTATCTTCTTGGCATGGTTTTTTCTTCTGGCCACTTGGACAAACTCTCAAGAAAAGACTAGATTTTTTCGCAAAGTGTGATATGTCATGTTGAATAGTCAGTACGAGAGGGGTTTTCGAGTCTCAAAATAGAAATTTTGTGGAAAAACTCAAAAAAATTTAGAGAGAAATCTAAGTTTTGAAAATTCTATCTAATCAGTAGATTTCCCTGAAAGCCAGGGAGAAGTGGGTTTGTAAATAACAAAATACTAATTTGACGTCAAAATTCGAAAATTGCACACAAATTTGGAACATTTCTTTAGATTCATAAATTTTCATGGAAGTCAGTGCGAGAAGATTTTTTGAGCGACAGAAGATGAATTCAGGGCCAAGATTGAAAAATTTAAGAAAGATAACATTAATTTTTAAGATTTTGTCAATCTGGCAGTGTTTTTTGAGACTCCAAAACCTTCCTTGTTGTCGAATTCACACAAATTTATTAATTCAATTAATATTAAAATTTTTTAGTCAACTGTGTTCTATGACTGTACAAACCCCTCGTACTCGACTTCCTTGAAAATCTACAATTCAGTAGAATTTTTAGAATTTAGGTTACCTTTCGGAATTTCTTAATTTTTGCTCCAAATTCGTATGAAGTGACTCCAGAAAACCTTCTCTTACTGATTTTTATAAAAATCCACTAATTTAATAAAATTTTAAAAATTTGGATCGCTCTTTGGAATTTTTGAATTTTGACTTCATGTTTGTGTTATATGACTTGCCCCCCTCCTCGTACTGACTTTCATGGCAATTCACTGATTTAATAACATTTTCAAGATTTAGGTAGTTTTTTTTAATTCTTTAATTTTGACCACAAATTCGTGTTCTGTGACTTGAACACTTGAAACTTTTGAATTTTGACCCCAAATTCGTGAAATTCATGACACATAATTTGTATTTTTAAAATCGAAAAGCTCCCACGCTATGATATTTATCGAAGTCTACCAATATGCAGTCAAATTTTGGAATTTTTAATTGCAACTCCTAATTTTTATTCCAAGACACAAAAAAAACCCTCGCTGTGACTTTCATGAAAATCAACCAATTCAATCAAATATTCGAATTTTTTGTCAACTTTTTTATTTTATTTTTATACCTTTCTGTTTTATAAAATTTCTAACCCACAATCGTATACAATAGGGTGGTCCAAAACATTGACATTCGAATACAAGACATGTGACACTCCCCCATGCCACAAAGGCGCAGAACATCCCACAAGATTAACATGAAAAATTTTAGTTTTTTCGAAAATGAGGTTCAAATATCTCGATTTAAGCTGAGTTAGCGAGTGATTATTAGAATCATTCAAGAATTTACGAATTTTCTAAACAATCTATTATTTGTTACTTGAGAGTTTTTCTCAAAGAAAGGTGGAAAACTATGGATCTTCAAAAAATTCTGTTTTTTGTCACCAACTCGTAAATATCTACGTCGCTCAGATATTAATTCCCCATTGTGACTAATTTGTTTTTGTTTGAATTATTTTTTGTTTAAACGATTTTGTTCTGAAATGAATGTTTGTATTTATCCTTCGCTGTAGTTAATGCGGTAATTTATAATTTTCAAAATCAGCATTTTTTCAATGAGACCATTATGTAATTGTTCAAATAATTTATTTTATCTAAATTCTACATATTTCATGAAAATGAGATGAAGAATCTGATTTTTTTCTACATTTGGTTGAGTGTGTCGCCTATCGTTGAATATTCGAATTTAATAAAAATGTTTACAATCATTCATATTTTGTTTTAAAAAATTTCTTATATTGAACATTAGAAATTGAAAAAAATGATGGAAAGGAAAATTTATTTACAGCTTCCAGAAAAACAATGGTCATTAGTCTCAGGGGGTGATTTCATGCCATATCGTACTAACTTCAAAATAATTATCTGACATATTCTTTGTAATAACTCACATCGACGCATCCACATCTCAGCAAATTTGCTTCGGTTATGGTTCCGGTTTCCTTCATATGGGAAGCATTCTGACCCGAAACATGAATACGCATCTTGTTTGTGGTTCTGTTCCGAGCCCGAAAAGTCTGGTTCTTTGAACGTTTCAGAGCCAGAATTGATCCGTATACAGAAATTTTGGCCTGGATTCGATTCGAAACCAGAACGATGATGTACAGGGAATCACATCCCTGCCATTTTGTTATGCAAATTTAACTTTTATGACCGAGCGAGAGTTTCCTTATAAATTTTTAGCTTAAAATATTGATAACTGAAAAAGTTACACATTTTTTCGTAGAATTCAATTTTTCAAAACTAAAAATTTTTCGTGAATTTTTCAAGTATGTTGAAGACTTCAAAGACTTCTTCAACATACTCAAAAGTATACCTCTCAATTTTGGTAAGTAAGAAGGTTCAGTAGTTGTAAAGTTATAGACGAGCCAAAAGTGAACAGGGTCAGATTGACCCAGAGTGTAGATGTTCGAAAAAATAGGTGTGTACTCGAAGGATTAATTGCGACACATCAATGACCTCTGCCAAAAGAGTGAGATATTTAAGTTTTAGGCTACATGAAATTAACTTTTATCGATGATTGGTTCCCGCTCAGTAATTTTTTCATTTACCTTAGTTGAGAATTACTTACTCTTGAGTTTGTTCCATGACTTATTTTCATTGGGCTTTGAAATCCATCAGCCTCATAAAGATGAAACAGGCATTACTCATCCTTGCCTCTCAATGACGGATGCGCTCTAGAAAATATTGACGGATCTTGCCTCGCATAAAAAGGAATTGTAGATAAAGAGAAAGCTATAAAAGAAATTGACACCTGAAGAAAAAGTTTCCTTTAAACATTGAGGTACTGTTTATTGAAAATTCTAATTTAAATACTATTTGTTAATTACGCTGAGAAAAATCTACTTTAAATTTTATAATAATTATATCCCGATCAAGTTTAAGAATCCTTCATCCGACCAAATTGAAAACGCGATTCTTCCTTAGGAAAAATGATTATGATTTATCAACTGTGAATGAAGATATCTCGGTATATCCTAAGAGTGGCTCACCACCACTGATGTTGTATCAAGAATCGGTTGACGAAAAATGGCTTATACTACTTTATATTTCCGCAGGTTCGACTGTAAGGTAGTTGAGGGAAAGGAGGGACGGATATTAAATAGAAAGCTGTATAGTATTCCTTTTTTTCAAATTAAAAAGATAATATGAAACTTTTCTGTGAATGCATAACCCAATAATGGGTGTAATTTGAAGAAAAGATGATTTTGCAAAAGAAAATATCGACATCTGTTAATATTTAGATCTTGCGCATCACATTTGATAAACTGGGTAAAACCTTAAAAAATAGATAACTTCCTTGAATATAATCGATATATAATGATTTCTATTAGAAAAAGCAGCTTCTCATACACAGGAAAGAGAAAGAAAGAGAAATTGAGACGGCTGCCTTTTTGCATTTTTTAAATTATGAATTTTGCGCATGAAAACATTTTTCAGTATGTGGAAGAATACTTTTAACTACAAAAGTCGTTTGGTTTTGATTTTTGCAGCAATTATCTCTTTTTGAAGGCTTTACTTAGTTTTCTCCATTCAAATACCATTTGAAGTTTTAAATCCGATGTGCGATTATAGTGATGCACGACGAGACGATAATTTCTCGTTGCTTGATTATTCTTGCTCGGTTACGTTAACTTCTCGCTGTAAGAATTATTGTCTGACTGAATGTTTTTCTCGGTATCATGTCGTCTCCAGAAACAAGTGATTTTGGTCAAGCACCCAGCAATTTTGGTTTTGATGTTTCCAGAAGTCAATAAATGACACGTGTGCATAATGAAAAGACTTGCTTTCTGAGATGGTTACGAAGGGTTTTGATGACAACGGGGTCTTTGAAATACGTAATAATATGTTCTTTTACAGCAACCTTAATCAAAAATCTTCAAAGTAGGCAATTTTCTTGTAAAAGATCAATGCTTCTCAACATTTTTACACATTCATTTTAAACTCTCTAAACAAAAATCATATTAGGTTGAAATTCAACATCGAAATACCCGCAACAATTTGACAGCCCAAGTTTTAGGGTGTTATTATATTCCAAAATTTATTGAGAAACATCAGAAAAATTCATAGGTTATTTTGCAGAAAAGGTTGTGAAGATTATTTACATATGATATATTTAATGTGTATGTGACGTGCTACGACAAAAGGTACCTAACGCGCTGAGAGAATGTTACGGGGCAGGTGATTCACAAACGGCAACGAACGAGCAACACGGCCGAGAAACGCATTTAGGAAATATGCCAGGCTCAATTGGAAAAAAAGTATCACCCATATAATTTTTCTGATTTTTGCATCGAAAAGTTTTTACATGGAATAAAAAAAATCGGTTACCAGCACGTTAGGCTGGCAACAATTCAAAGATTTGTGTTTAAGTTTGCTGTAAAAGTACATATTATTACGTATTTCGAAGACCCCGTTCTATTCAAAGCCATTGATAAGCATCTCAGAAAGCAAGTATTTTCATTATGCACATGTGTCATTTATTGACTGCTGGAAACATCAAAACCGAAATTGCTGGGTGCTCAACTAAAATCACTTGATTCCGGAAACGACATGATACTGAAAAAAACATTTGATCAGACGATAATTTTCACAGCGAAAAGTTAAAGAAACCGATCAAGAATAATCAAGCAACAAGAAATTATGGTCTCGTCGTGCGTCAGTACAACCGCATATCGGAATTGAAAATTCCCATGGTATTTAAATGGAGAAAACTGAGTAACACCTTCAAAAAGATATAATTTTCTCAAATTTAATCTAAACCTAACGACTTTTGTAGTTAAAAATAGCTTTCCACGCACTGAAAAATGTTATCATGCGCGAAATTGATAACACTGGTTTACCAAAAAAAAGGTGATGACTATTTGACAAGACCACTTTATCCTTATGCATTTTGATGCGCTGAATATTAATCTGAGATCTATTTACATCCATCACTTCAGGTTCTAGGTCATTTCAAGGTCAAATATAGGAAAATCCGTGCAATAAACTTCAAAACCCTTTTACATATGTTTTTGGGGTCGCTGAATCGAAATCTGAGGTCCATTTACCTCCGCCGCGTCAGGTTTGAGGGCATTTCAAGTTCAAATAGAGAAAAGCCGTGCAATAAACTTCAACATCCATTTTGGAGTTGCTGAATCCGAATCCGTTGTTCGTTTGATCCCTGAAGGTCGTTTTAAGGTCATTTCAAAATCTGATGAACTAGAACCTCGCTCGTTCCACTTCTAAGTTGCGTCTTCAACGGTTTCAAGTCGGTATTCTCACTCGCTTGCTGGAGTTCACCAGCGACACATCTTTTCGATTCAATTTGCTAAACTCAGAGTGCCCCGCACACTTTACATTAAAATCTGGTCCCGGTCAAATTGGCTGAAATTGCAATATAACATAGCTCAAAGCCTCCTGATCAAAAAATTCTAATGGGTACCAGTCCAAAATATCAAAAGTTTTCGAGATAGGTGGGGTTAAACGCGAAAAATATGACCACAAGCGAATCTAATGTCCCGCTTGAAACATGAAGATGAGGTGCAGATTTTTCAATAAAATGTGACAATATGCGTGAGCGTCTTATGTTTCATAACTGCATACAATTCAGAAACAAATGAAAATGTGACTGAGCGTCTTATGTTTTAGAACAGCATGCAATTCAGAAACAAATGACAATGTGAGTGATCGTCTTATGTTTCATAACTATATGAAATTCAGAAACAAATGACAATGTGAGTGAGCGTCTTATGTTTTAGAACTCCATGAAATTTAGAAGAAAATGACAATGTGCGTGATCCTTTTCTATTTTAGAATCGTGTAAATCGATAGAATCGCGTTTAACACTACCTATCTCGAAAACTTTTGATTCCAGCCAGCTTGACCGGGGTCGGATTTGAATGCTAAGTGTACTGGGTCCTTTTTGGGAAGAATGGAATTGAGTAATTTCTGCTAAGAAAATTATATCTCCCTACTCCCGGAGCCCTCGGCCCTTTTCAGGGCCACTTTTTTCCTTCCGAATTCCTATTCCGTCAGAAATTTCGTTGTCGTACCATCGCAATCGGAATTGATTTGAATTCAATTCCCCCGCATTTTTTCTGGACCTCCATGCAATATTATATATGAAAATCTTATTTAGTTGATATTACCATGGATAAATGCTCAAAAAGTATAAACCGCTTTTGTGTTATTTGTGGGAAATATAATGTTAGTAGGAACCTAATAAATTGCCCAGAACAGATTCAAAAAGCGTACACGGAATACTTTAGTATCGCTCATGATCTTGCAAACAATTCCTAGGTCCCGAAAGTCATTTGCCGAACTTGTGACGCGCGTTTGACACCTTGGAAAAGTGGGACACTAAGAATGAGTTTCTCTTCACCTATGATCTGGCGTGAACCTCAAAATCACGATCGCGATTGTTACTTTTGTTCCAACGATAAATTAGGTTTGAATTCCAAAAACAGCAAGTTTCTGATTTGCATAACAACTTCGTCCGTCACGATACCAGTATTTGTTAATAATGACCCTGATTTACCCATGGATGTTGAAGCAATGCTAGTTGATAACAGCAATAGAAATGTATCAGAATCCTCCAGTGACGCGGACGAAGATGTCGAAGATGAGCAAGAGGATGACGAAGAAGATGACTGTGACAATGACTGTGACGATCACTATAACGATGCTGGTATAAAGGGTTACTCCGGAGCACTTTCAAGATTCCATCAGTGTCAACTCAACGACTTGGTGAGATATTTGCGGTTATATAAGGAACAATCGGAATCATTAGCCTCCCGGTTGCAGGAGGAAGGATGTCTAGCCAGAGGAACAAAGGTGAAATAGTATAGAAATAGGGATCAGCCTTTTCGAAAATATTTCTGCCAAGATGATTCTTCGGTATACAACAATGATATGGACGGGCTCTTTGGAGTGGAACATGATCCTAAAGAATAGCAGTTATTTATTGATTCTTCGAAGATGAGCCTCAAAGCTGTTTCATTGAACAACGGGAATAAACTAGCTTCTATTCCAATAGCGCACTCTACAACATTGGATGAAAATTATATGAAAATGGAGCATTTGCTTCGTAAAATAAATTACGAGACATACCAATGGAAAGCTTGCACGGATTTGAAAGTCGTAACCATCTTATTGGGGCACCAAAGTGGTTTCACAAAGTACCCTTGTTATCTATGTGAAAAATGTTTTTAAGAAATTTGGTTGATCCGGCTAATATAATACTGCCCCCTCTACATATAAAATTATGCTGAATCGAACAGCTTGGAAATTCTCTTAAGAACAGAGAAAGTCTATCATTTTAGTATCTATTTGTGAAGTTCCCAAAGCTGTCAGAAGCAAAAATTAAAGGAGTTTTTGGTGGCCCACAAATAAGAGAATTGATCAAGGATCCAGAATTCCTAAAGAAGATGTCGACGGATGAAAAAAAGAAGCACTGCAAAGCTTCGTCGATGTTTGTAAGAAATTTCTTGGCAACAACAAAGATCCAAATAATAAGAAGCTACTGAGCGACTCAATCCTTAACTTTGGAACCATTGGATGTTTAATGAGCCTGAAGCTCCACTTTTTAGATTCCCACTCACAGAATTTTTCAGAAAATCTGGGGAATTATAGTGAAGAACGAGGGGAAAGATTCCACCAAGACATAAAGGAAATGGAAAGGCGTGATCAAGGATTTTGGGATGTTCACATGATATCAGATTACTGCTGGAATCTAAAGAGGGATACTTTAGTCACACACAAAAGAAAGGCGCTGAGAAAAACATTCGAAAATGCCTAGATAAGTGCGAAGAAAATACCTAGATAAGTGCGAAATCAAGAATGATGATTACTCAAAGTGAGAGGCAAGGGGACTCACTTTAAACAAGCACCCCGATGGGAACAGAAACTGCAACGTCCTCGTCGTTGTTCCTGGGTAGCGCTAGTAGCAGTAATATATTTAGACAAGTTGGACTTGCTTGAATTCATCATTTTTCCCTAAGTTTAAAACGTTTAGATTAAAAGTTTAGGTTAACCTATCATACATCCACTGGTTGCACTTCATAACATGCATTTTCTGGTATTTTTACCTGAAAAGGACCTTGAGAAGACCTTAAACTGACCTTCAGGGATCAAACTAACAGCGGATTCGGATTCAGCGACCCTAAAAAGGTTGTTGAAGTTTATTGCACGGCTTTTCCTATATTTGACCTTGGAATGCCCCCAAACCTGACGCGGTGGAGGTAAATGGACCTCAGATTTCGATTCAGCGACCCCAAAAACATACGTAAAAGGTTTTTGAAGTTTATTGCACGGCTTTTCCTGTATTTGACCTTGAAATCACACCTTTTGCGTATTACCACTCATTACTGTATCTGAAAAGCTTCTTCTTCTGATAGAAATCGTTATATATCAATTTCATTTAAGAAAGTTATCCATTCTTCAAAGTTTTATCCAGTTTTGCAAATGTGATGCGCAAATATTAACGAATGTCGATATTTTCTTCTGCAATATCATTTCCTCTTCAAATGTCACCCATTGTCGGGTTGCGCATTCACATTTCGCAGTTTCGTATAAAATGATTCAATGTAACGACTGTGCGCCGCGGACCACTTTCCATTAACTATAAATACACCTTTCTTTCATATTTATCACTCATTTGAAAATAAGCTGAAATAATCAGTGCCGTAAAAGTACGAATAAGAAATATATACTGGATACAAGTTTTATTCTATCTTTTTCAATTAAAAAAATTCAATAACATGCCGCCTTCTATTTAATCTGCATCCTTCCTTTTCCGCAACTACCTTAAGTCGCGGGAGTATCAAGTAGTATAAGCCATTTTTAGTCAGCCAAAACTTGATACAAAATCGATGGTGGCGAGAAATTCTTATGATATACCGAGATATCTATATCCATATTTAATCAATCATAATCATCTTTCCTAAAGAAAAACCGCGTATTCATTTTGATGTGATAAAGCAGTCCTAAACGAGATCGGAATACGGTTATTATAAAATTTGAACTAGATTCTCTTCAACGCAATTCACGTATAGTATTTATGTTCGAATTTTTAATAAACAGTACCTCTATGTTTGAAGGAATCATTTACTCCAGGTATCAATTTCTTTGATAGCTCTCTCTCTTTATCTATAAATCGTATTTATGCGAGGCAAGATCCGTCAATATTTTCCCGAGCGCATCCGTTATTGAGAGGAATGGATGAGTAATGCCAGTTTCATCTTTATTAGGCTGTTGGATTTAGAGCCCCATGAAAAGAAGTCCTGAAACAAATTGAAGAGTAAGTAATTCTAAACTGGGGTAAATACAACAATTACTGAACAAGAACCAATCGTCAAAGAATGAGTTAATTTTCTCTAAGCTAAAACTGTAACATCTTAGTCTTTTAGCAGAGGTAATTCATGCGTCTCAATTAGGTTTATCGATTATAAAGTTACATTTGCATACCAAAACAGCAGGGATTTTAATCCCTGTACATCGTCATTCCGGTTCCGAATCGGATCCAGGCCAGAACATCTGTATCCGGATCGGATCTGGCTCTGGATCGTTCCAAGAACCAAACTTTTTAGGCTTGAAATCGAACCACAAACAAGATCCGTATTTTTTATTCTGGTCAGAACAGTTCCGATGAAAAGGAAACCGGAACCATAACCGAAGCAAATTCGCTTAGATGTTGACGCGTGGATGTGAGTTGTTACAGAAAATAAGTCGAATAATTATTTTGAGGTTAGTAGGATATGGCATGGAATCAATCCGCAGACTAGTGACTATAGGTCTTCTGGCAGCTGTAAAAAAATTTTCCTTTTCATCAATTTTTATCTCCTTTTCATCCAAATGTAGAATTTAGCTACAAGAACTTGTTTAGACAATTCTATAATGGTCTTAATAAAAAAATTTGATTTTGAAAATTATCGCACTAATTACAGTGAAAGATAGATACAAACATTTATTTTAGAACAAAATCGTTTCTCGCTCGTTGCACACGATGCTTTCCCCAATCACGGAGCCGGAACGAAAGACGACGTTCGTTCAGAAGAATCTAAGTTGCGATGCGCAGTTTCAGGAAGAAGAGGTAGATTGGGGATGCTCATGGCATTACACAGTTCTCTAGATGAGAAAATATCACATCATTATGATGCGAAGTCACCCAATCGAGTAAAGGCCAACTTAGATTCTACTGAGAGAACGTGTAAGCCGCAAGTTCCGGCACGAGGTATTGGGAAAAATATATTATTTTCAATCTACTCACTCTCGTCTGGAATCGCCTATATCAATTTTGAAACGTGATTACTTGTTCAAAAAGGAAGCGAGAACCTTAAAAAAAACTTACAAAACTTATGAAATTGCACGCCAACTGACCCTTAATCTACATGTTTTTGATCTTTTAAGGAGAATATACCTCGTGAGAATTTAAGAAAATAATCAAGAATTTTGCGAATTTTGCACCTCGACTTCAACTCATGACATAACTAAGGAAAGTTGTAGCAAAATATCAAGTTTCAATCAGCAATATTTACCGCTGTCGAACGCAAGAGCGGTGATCACCGAAATCTTAGTTTTAATTCACGCCAATAAAATTAATAAAATCTTTACTTGTTTTTAAAATATGACTAGGAATTTCTAAACGTGTCTGAATTTATTTTCAGTTGGCCATCACCGCTGTCGGCTATCCGCACTGCTTTCGACGCAGACAAGCTTGCACCGAAAGAACGATATCTTCTAATTTTAAGAATTTCCCGCTAAGTTTGCGAATATTTGCAACTTCAATAGGTACCAAGAATGTATTATTAATGTACGATGGAGGCCCTCTTACCTTGAGAATATATATTCTTGTCTAATTGTAAGAATTTCCCACTAAGTTTAAGAATAGTTGCAACTTAAATAGGTGTCGAAGAAATTCAACCAATTCTGAGGATAAATCGCATGTGCACATCTCTAACTCTGTCTCTTTCTCTTCCCAGAGAACGTTAAAGTGAGAAAAGTTTGATGCCACACGTCAAATAATGAATAATGTAGAGAGGCTATGTCTCGGTGTGGCACGCCGGTATTTAACCTCAATGTGACATCAGACCTTTCTCACTCCAACATTTTCTGTAAAGAGAAGGAGATAGATGTGCGCACGCGATTTATCCTTAGAATTTGTTGCATTTTTTCGAGCTTGTTACTTATTTTGAATTCGATAAACTGATCGAAAGCCACGTTGCACAAAACATTATGAGAAATGATTGAACAGAGCAAGGCGCATTTTCCTTCGCGAATTTTTTCTTTCCCTACACATATTCTTATTTTAAGAACATTTTCTCCCTTCGGTTAGAAGATACTCTTGAAGAAAGAATTTCTCTTACTTTGTCTGGAATATTAATAAGAATATGCCTGTAAGAATATGATACTCTTGATATTAGAATATCGTTTTTTTCGGCGTGGACATCTTTAGTCATATCTCAGAAACCCAGGATATTTTTTTTAGCTTGATTGTAATTTTAGATTTTTGTTAAAACTTTCCTTGGTCTTGCTACTATTTGAAGTTGAGGTACACGGTTGAAGGAATTGTTTTTTTTTAACTTTCCAGTTGGTATATTTTATTCAAAAGCTTCAAAATATCATTATTATTATTATTCGTGGTTCAAAATCAGCAGTGATTTTTAGTATCACTCGCGCTAGCTGTCTAGATAATTTCCGGTGGTACTGCAGCTGGAAATTGATTCAATAAACTATTGATTATGTTTAAGGCAGGAAAATTCAAGAAACGTAAATGATGTATTCAGTATGCAACTTATAATTGTAATTTCCTCGCCCGAAGTTCCTAAAATTTACTATCAGATCGATAATTACGAACTGCTTGTCGCCAACGACTTAGCCGATATAATCGTATGAAGTAATTAACTTTTTGCATTCGATAATAATTTGAAACTACACAGTAAATTCTCTTTTATTTTAAATTTCGGTAAAGTGATTCTGTCGCGAATGATATAATTGATGACTATTTGATCGACAAAACCAAAATTCTTGGCTATGAAGAATACTCATGTTGAAGGTCTGTCAAGAAACTAGCTAGCAGGCACCACGCTTGAAAGTGTAGTGTTAAGAGAACGCACCTACTTGAAGTTAACTGGCATCATAAGCCTTTAAAAGCTCTTCAGAATTTACTTTCCAGTGGTGCGACATACCTGAAACATACTTAACGTTGATGCAAGTATATAAGAAATCATCTCCGGCACACTGGCGTAGAAGTGGTTACACTCACTGCTGCTTCGATGTTTATAGCCATACCTCTCTTATTTTATCGATACTGCCTTCTCGTAGTCGAAGTATACGCGTAAATGGTTTTCGATCGAGTTTTCTCATTTCATCCGCGCAGCCTTCACGACTACGGTTATGTCCCAAAAGAATCGTCCACACTTGCGACGTCATTTGATAAGGCCCTTGAGACGGCAAGATACGCAACAACTTTCTACATACACTCTTTAAATCAAAAATTCATTCACCGTTTCATGTAATCACCTTCCTTGTCACATTGTTCGATAACGTGCGACCTCAATGTGTTTAACATAAATTGTTGACACATTACATGCTTAGCGACTAAAAATTTAAATTCTCATATCTGCTCTAGAAGAGAGCCTCAATATATATAACCGGAAAGATCCTGAAGCAATTCGATAAATAATTTCAAGAATATATTCCAAACTTGTTATCGTATGCCAATTTCTAACTTATGTACACCGAAAAAACGATATTCTAATATTAAGAGTGTCATGCTCTTACAGGCATATTCTTAGTTATATTCTGAATGAAGTAAGAGAAATTCCTAATTCGAGAGTATCGTCTAAGACGAAATTCGCAAAGGAAAATGCACCTTACTCTGTTCAATCATTTCTTTTTATGTTTTGTTTGACGTGCTTTTCGATCAGTTTTACGAATTCGTAATAAGTGACAAGCTCGAAGAAACGCAACCAATTCTAAGGATAAATCGCTTGCGCTCATCCATCTCCTTCTCTTTACAGAAAATGTTAGAGTGAGAAACGTCTGATGTCACATTGAGGTTGAATACCGGCGGGCTACACCAAGACATAACCTCTCTGCATTATTTTTTCCTTGACGTGTGACATCAAACTTTTCTCACTTCAACGTTCTCTGTGGAGAGAAAGAGATAGAGTATATGCGATTTATCCACAGAATTGGTTGCATTTCTTCGAGCTCGTCACTTATTATACAACTACTGCGACAAACTTCGGATGGAACTATTCTTAAACTTAGTGGGGAATTCTCACATTAGGCAGGAATTTTTATTCTTAAGGTAAGAGGGCCTCCATCGTACATTAAGAATATATTCTTAGCGCCTATTCAGGTTGCAAATATTCCTAAACTTAGTGGGCAATTTGTTAGATTACAATATCGTTTTTTCGGTGTAATCCTCTGAGTCATTTTATCATAATTCCCTTTTAAATTCCAGTAGACTTTCATAAACCTCCTAGCGCTCCGGTATGCCTAGAAAGTGCTTCATGCCGTAAGACGAATGCGAAGCATGGGGAAATTGTGGTTTTAAGATTGAGGAAAACGGATTTGCTTATTGCATTAACATATATAATCTGAAGGGTACGAAGATTATTAGTACATAGCGTTTTCCTCCAGAAAATACTATTTCTATACAATAATAATCGAATGCGTTACTTGTGGAAACTTCTGCGCATGGAGCCTTTTTCTAGGAAGCAGCAGGTAAATCAGTTTTTTATATTAGATTTTGATTTCATGACTTCTCATGTTTTTGCGGCCATTACCGTTCTTAGATTGCTGAGTGAAAGAGGTTCTACTTTTTGACAAACCTAACGATAAGCTAGCATCTCTGTCCGCATATTATAAAACATCATCTAACACTCTTCATTCCAAGAATGATGTAGAAAACTGAAGTCGTATCCAGAACATTTTCAGGGGTGGGGGTATGCAGCAGAAAAAACAAGGGGGATTCGCAGCGGTACACAGGAAAGTATATGTTTATTAGGTATGCACATGTTTCAAGAATTTCGGGGAAGAGGGCAGGATAAAACCCTGGTCATCCTTCCCCTGGCTTTGACTAAGAAAACTACTTTACTTTTTTTTCTACTGGGAGAACGCTCCGCCGACAAGTATCGCATCACTGTACAGGCTTGCTGTCGTCTATTATAGGTCGGGTAGAACGGGTTCGTGGGTATGCCGGTTGACCCTTACACCCGCACTCAACCAAAAAACCCGTGAACACGCATTTAACATAAAAGTCTGATAACCTTGGTGAATGTAAGAACAAGTGAATGCCTTTTTCAGAAGATTGATATTGTTCGAAAGACGCAGCTAATTTCTACACTCTCAAGGTTGAGTGCGGCTTTGAAGATTATTTAATGAAAATTCATAGATGATACAGATGAAGAAAATAATAACAAATGGGTTATCAAGTTCCGAGACTGACACACATATGGCGCCATCAATGCCGTGTCACTTTGTTTTTCGGCAGTACCAACCATCAAAAGATAAGTGTACAAATTTCGTGAGATTCGGTTCATTCGTTGTGGAGATATTGAAGATTAAGTGACTTTACATTTCTTTTCGTTCAAAGAATGGATAAAAACGAGTTTTTTAATGGGGTAAAATACCGTTTCAGCATAGCAATGGCTTGAAAAGTGTTACCGGGCAAAAGGTCCATTGAAAACAACCATTTTCCGATGGTATGCAGATTTTAAAAGCGGTCGAACAACCACCGAAGACGCGAAGCGCCCAGGTCGTCCAATTGAGGTGGCAACGCCCGAAAACATCCAAAAAATTCAGAATATTATTTCGCCGGATCGTAAAGTGAAGTTGCAAGAAATAGCTGACTTCCTAGAGATATAAAAAGGCACTGTATTCAAAATTGTTCATGAAAATTGCGTATGAATTTTTTTTCAAATTTCTGCCGCGTTTGCATTGCCACCTCAACTGGATGACCTGGGCGCTCCGGGTCTTTGGTGTTTGTTCGACCACGTTCAAAATCTGCATACAATCGGCAAATGGTTGTTTTCGATGGACACTTTTGTTGATAACATTTTCAGCCCTATTAAAAAACGGTGATTAACACACAAAAGTCGTTTTTATCCATTGTTTGAAAAAAAAGTAGCGACACTTAAGCTTCAATATCTCGACAGCGACTGAACCGAATCTCATGAAATTTTTACACGTATCTTTTGAAGGTCGTTACTAGCAAAAAAACAAAGTTGGACGGCATTGGCGACGTAAGAATAGAGTGGGACAGAAAAACCATCAAATGAGATGGATATTCAAAGAAGAAAAAGGTAAGCATAGGTTGCAGGCATTACGTTCTGAATAGAATAAAATTTAAATGAATAGAATGAGATAGGCATTGAATAGATTCGAACAGAACTAGATATAGATAGTATGAAATCAATTTCAAAAGATATAAAATGAGAGTGGAATAGGTAAGGACAAGCATGGGGAAATTGAGGTTGATTTATAATGC
Organism: Andricus quercusramuli; assembly: GCA_932178445.1. Taxonomy (NCBI): domain Eukaryota; kingdom Metazoa; phylum Arthropoda; class Insecta; order Hymenoptera; family Cynipidae; genus Andricus; species Andricus quercusramuli. The sequence goes on from CAKNXH010001452.1 coordinate 103,903, forward strand.
CATAGTTTAGATAAGAAATTGAAGACATTACGCTCTTTTGTGGAATAGTGCTATTCAACAGGTTGGAGAAAAGTCAGATGTCGTAGATTCGTAGAAGAAGTGGAAACAAATGTTGCCAACTTCATATCGTCGGGTATGCACTATTTTGAACGCTTCTGATTTAAAATAGAATATAATACAAATAGATAAAGAAATATAGATTAAGAGTCGAACAGTATTGAAATAAATAGGATAAAGACGATGTAGAATGCATTAAAATATAAATAAATACCTATATTTGACTTCTTTGATGTACATTTTTTCGCTGTAAATGGATATCATCAACGTAAAAAAAATATGATTAGTGATAAAATTTTAGAATGTTTCACTCATCATGTATTTCAATGGAATAAAATGAAAAAAGACCTTTTTTGATATCATTTCATGAACAAGGACACAAACACGACCATTATTCCTTCTGTTGTAAGGATGAGATTAAATAAATATTTTCTACATTCATTGTAGGATAAAATAGGATATCTCAAGTGACAATAGAATTGATAGAAAGGAATTAAATTTTTTTGAATAACAAAAACAAATATTAACCTCTCTATAATAAGCGCCATATCTGAATTAGCTATATCATTTTCGAAAATAAACTTTGGCTTAACCGCAGTACTATGTGTATAATTTCATATTAATGCTACAGGCATAACCATATATATATTTTTCTGTTTCAGTGGTACGTATATCTGACGTACGAATTATTATTGCAGAGTTAAGGTCAGTGACGTTTCTTGGATTTACTTTACATACTTGTAAAAAACCTGTCACACCGGCCATTGATCCAAGCTTTCCTAGAAGAAAGAAAAGGAATCTGGAAATCACGTGATGATAATTCGTAACTGAAAAGTTTACGAAAGTATTTTTCTTGTTAAAATTTTTCTGATTTTATAATACTTCACAATATAAAATGCAATTTGAAATTGCAATCGACGTATCCTAAAGCGAAATAGCAATATTTTTAAAGTAATTCTTTGGAGTTATAATGCGAGTGGTCTAAATCCGAAAGTTTTGCGCATGCGCCACTATGAAGCGGCGCCACTGTCAATTTTGAAATTAGAATACACCATCTATTGTAAAATTACATTGCGTTTTGGCAATAACCTTGCATTACTACTGTATTGAAATTTCTCCACATAAATGTTGCACGGTGCTTTTCTTAAGTTAAAACTAATAAGTTGGTGTTACAGTAGTAAACAGAGTAAAATCTAAAATTATAGTGTTTATAGCTTCTAGCTTCAACTAAACTTCAAATTGTGCGAGCCTTATTGTAATAAAATTCTACATGCAGAAAAAAGAACCCTACATTTTACTGAAAACCAAGTTAAATCTACTGATCTTCCAAGTACGTATATGGACAACACGTCAGTTCAGTAAATTTTACAACTATAGGCAACTGAATATGACTATCATCGATGGTTACCATTACCGATTCTCAAGTGCTGTTGACCTGCGGATCAGTAGATTTTATCGTTCCAGTCGCTATCCTGCACTATTCCTCGATGCTGCAATTACGAATTATCATGTCACTTTGACGGATAATATAAACAGATCAACTTATGTTGAGGCTACAGACTATAGTTTGGACGGCTCTATGAATGGTGAACAAATATTGCTAAAAAATACTTAATCAATAAACAAACGGTTAATTCGGAGATATATTTCCGGATATACCTATAATTAATCGGTATTTGTAAGTTACAACACTTATAAGACAATTAAAATTTCGCACGCAACGGGGGGGATTTGAACGCATAAACCTAAGCACGCAAGTCGATTACCTTCACCACTACGCTATTACACGAGTTGAGATCTGTGAAATAATTCCGAAATGCCTTTGTAACCAAGGTGGCGACCTCGGAAACGACTTTTGAATACGCGTTCATGCCATCGAGGCACACGACAAAAGTTCTCGCATTTACCTCATATATCCATACAAGTCAGCTGGAACAGTCGCGTAACGCAAAAACGTCTTGCTCCAATAAACTCTCACCTGTACGCGACCTGTGAATAAGATTTGCCATCCAAAATGGTGTTATTTATTATAAAACCCCTTCATTGCTGAGTGAGAATATGGAGTAATGTAACGACTGTCACAGAAATGTGAAAAATAAATGTTTTTTAGGTGATGCAATCTATCCATTGCCGATGGCGCGTCATGAATTCATCCAAAGGTCCGCGCGGATAGGTTGCGTTATTACGACTTTGAGGTCGAGCCTGTCAAGCTATTCGGATCGGTAGCATGTACCGATTCTTCTGTAATGTTCACTGCACCACTATTGTAATCTCGTATCAGTGGATTTTACATATATTATCGTATTTCATACCAGGGAATAGAGGTTTATTTTACTGAAGGATTGCCGTTAAATAAACCCTAATTTCACTGCGACATTCACGAAATGCTAAGTGCTTCTGACATTTTCACCCATGATCTAATAAATACATGGTCTAGCCACTTGAGGGCTCCGTTTCGTCCAAATCACGCAACCGCTTAGTTCCGACATTTTGTTTTATGACCGCGCAGTTTGAGTCTGACGCGTACTTTGTGTACGGAAAAGTATTATAGGAAAATGAATATGTAGGAAGAAATAATATGAAATTATTGAAGTAATAAATTTTTAAAAAATACTGACTACTCTAGAGTGCCAGAACGAAAAAAATTTGAATTTTTACATTCATCTACATTTTTGAAATGATACATTTTGTGAGTAAAATTTTAGAAACACAATATCATCAAGTCAATCTGTGCAAAAATTCTATTTTTGAACAAAAAGGCTCAGAAACATTATGAATCCAAAAAGCAGTTATTTTGAAAAAACATATTCGAAAAGTTCAAAATATGCAAAAAGAATTGCATAGAAAGGCCTCAAATATGTTTCCAAACAACGTTTTGATCGGCTCGTTAGAGACAAGTATATAACAAGATGAAAAAAGAGGGAGAGAATTGGAAAAGAGACAACCAAGCCATCCTCACTCAAATTTCCTTTCTCTTTCTCCGTCTTTTTTATACTACTTTTGGAACCAACATGTTTCGAGATTATTTAAATCTCCTCATCAGGGTATATTTTAATAGGATACTACGAAAACTTATTTCTATCATATGCTTTATATTAATAATGTATGTATATATGAGACTGAAATGTCTTATCGTACTGTTATTCACATTATTTTTCATTTTTTAATTTTTGGATGAGAATTTAACATTCAATTTTCGGTTTAGGTGTCAATCCTTAATATTTCAAAATCATTTTTGTACTTTAATAATTTTTATTTATTTTTATTTTTTTATTTTTTAATTTCCAATTAACTGAAAAATTGAATTAACATTAAGTTCCAATGTTTCATATATAAATTCGATAAAAGTATCAAAGGCTTTGTTATCTCTCTAAAGGTCTCATTCAAAATTGATTTCATTGATGTCCTCTCTCTTTATATGTAACAATTTCACATATTAATTTGTTCTTTTGAGTTTGGATTTTAATGCCTTTCTCAGGGAATAGGTTTCTGGGTCAACCCTGAAATGATACGATTAAATGAATGAATTCATTTCGTTATTTCGAACAAAAAATGTTACCAAAAGTAACCTTTTCATAAAATAAGTAACTTTTTAGTAACCATGAATCGAAACAGTAAAGAAGTTAGTAAAAATCAACCCGTTCCGAGCCCTGACAATATTTGTGCGCGATAAATTGTACACTGATAAAGATAATTCATGATAAGAAATGAAGATCCAATTCATCTTCGAAATTTCAGAGACAACTTTGTCCACGAGTCACCAGGCAATGCAATGTAAAAAGTAAATTATGTTCATTTGTATATATGTATTGAAATTAAGATTTACTATTTTTACATGAAGTTGAAAAGACTGTTTTATATTGTAAAATTTTGACTTCGTTTTACCTATAAATATGCGTGTGTGCAATACTATATGTGGTTTCGCCAACAACATTTATCATTCCGTAAAAAACTCTGCTAAGAATAACATAGATTTATAATGTGATTTTATATTACATGTACACAGAATGTCACTGAATACAGGGGCAACAGTTAATTCATAAAACAAGAATTCATTTCGGAGGGAACTGTCCTTTACTGTCATGTACTTTTGAGGTTAGAATTTTGTGGCCTCTGAAAATCAACTTAATATCGTCACAACAATTTCAATTGTTATTTTGATTTTCAAATTGTGAAATGTCCCCGCCGAGATGTTCAGTAGATGAACACCGGGAAAGCAAGTTTTATCAAAAAAAGTTATTCACTTACCAGAAAATCACTTTTTCAATGAAACGGTGTCACAATGTGACATGCGATTTATAAAATATATTCCATGTAATATATAAAACATTTTTTCTGCTCTTGAATCATAAAGATATAAGTATATGCCGTTTTACATGACAAACCAACTTCGACGTACTGCTACCATTAAAAATACGGTTCGGAGCAAATCGTTTTAACTCGGTGTGTATTTGAATTGTGGAGAATTTTCTAACAGAGAATGCCTTTTCTCATAAATTGTCACTTGCCACCTTCTCCCGTCCCAAATGTAATAATTATATTTCGAACGTAATAGAAATTGTAAAAAAAGGAGTGAGGAAGAGTATTTCAGAATTGTGAATAAATATTGTATATCTCGAACTCAAATTTTCCTCCAAAACTGAGGAACAATACTTTGTAATAAATAAAACATGATAATTATCATCTTATATGTTGTGGGCACAGCATCCGTATATTCCTTCATCCATTTTCAACATTACAATACATTTGATTAGAATTGAAGTATTTGTATATCTCAAAACTACAAGAAATTTCAATTCTAACATTTTACATTTAAAAATCAATTACGTTTGCCGCCTTTTCCATCCAAGATGTCGAAAAGAAGCGGTGGGTCCTCATTGGCTCAGTTTTTTTTACTTGCGCGTGGCTAGACCATGTATTTATTAGATCATGTTTTCACCCCTTCATTAAGACCATGTGACGAGTGGGTCACGTGACCGGATTCCTACCTTACCGACACTCTTTTTATTTGTAAACTTATGTTCACATGAATAGCCACATCGAGTTCAAAATTTGGGATAATAAATAAGAAGCACTAAGAAATGCGGCTCTGGTCCTAAATTTGAATAATTATGAAAGAAGCAAAAAAAAAATTAAAAAAAAAAAACTTTTTTCATAATTATAAGAATTTAGGAGCAGAGCCGCTTTTCTTAGTACTTCTAATTTATTATCCCAAATTTTGAACTCGATGTGGCTATTCATGTGAACATAAGTTTACAAATAAAAAAATTGTCGGTAAGGTAGGAATCCGGTCACGTGACCCACTCGTCACATGGCCTTAAGAGCATTTTTTACTGTTACGGTCACAAGAAACATTTTACATTTCTTGATTAGTAAATATTACATTTCTTTTTTTCTGCGTGTAGAGTTAATAAGCAAAAATGAATTATTCGTAATAAAATTGATAAATTTAAGATGAAACATTCTCTCTTCTTCAGAAGCATATATGCGGGATATAACATACAATATAATGAAAAATTCAATCAAAAACTAATCTTCTTGTGCGGAATAATATATAAACTATTAAAACGGCGAAATGAACAACCTTTTTTTTCGTAAATGTTCGAAAACCTTAATATTGATATACTTATGAATACATTTTGAAATAATCAGTTAAAGTAATTAGTAATAAGAAATATTATAATCAAATTCCACAGTTTGCCATTTTCGTCTGAGAAAAAAAAACAATTTTACAAATAAAATCACATTTTATGCATATATGGACAGCACGAAAAGGTATTTTTGTTATTAAAATTGCTTACGCCATCGTTTATTACTCTAGTTTACCTTTCATTTCCATTTTTGATCATTTCGAACCTATCCGCTTTCTTCGAGATATGGCACATTAACGATTTCAGTTTCACTCTGAAAAACTAGCAAAGACTCGCCATATTTAGTTTCGCAAATCTGAGCTCAAATTCGAATTCAGCTAATTCCAAAACGTGGGGAAACAAATCCCTTTATAATTCGAATAACACAGCTTTATTCGCTTTCTTTGCTACTCTTACTAGTTTTTCAGTGTTATATTGTTTCAAATATGACTAAAAATAGCCATTTTTCACTCTTGGGTTAGGATATCTCGAAATCTTGATGTATGGGAAAAATATGCGAAACGGATTCGTTTTTAGGAGATTAATCCTTCGGGGTCACGTAGTCCAGTCTTTGAGTTAAAAAAAGTTAATTTTTGTCGGCCTGTGTGAGTAAGCTGATGATAATTGTGAGTAATATTATTAAAGTTGCCAAAATTAATTAAAAATAATGTGAAAAACATTTAGCATATTTGTGAGGAAATATTCTATTTTTAAATTTAATAAAATTGCTTTGACAATGAGTTTACATCCTCGTAATCAATTTTCACAATTTCGAGATAAGTTTACTTGAGGTTAGAGAACAATAGAAATCGAACACTAAATAATCGGTCATTGAGAATTCACGTCTAAAAACAGCTGATTGCCTTGGTAATTATCAGCAATTTTTTGTAATCTTCAACATTTCCGTCGTTTAAAGTTCACCTGAAATTACTATCGAAATTTCGAATTTCTCAACACTAGAAAAAATATATTTGTATAAATTATTTGTCATATAAATGAAGTATGTTTACTGCGATCAATATTTTGTGATTGCTGATCATTGTTGAAACAATTTTAATTAGGTTCAGTGAGAAGGTGACCAAGAGATGAAAAAAAATTGAGTCAATGAAGATAACATATTCTAAACCAATATAAATGATCCATGTGTGGCGATTAGTTAGTACTATTTATCGGTCTAGTAGTAAATCTCGCGAATTTTATGTAGTTCAAAAAACAATATTATCACCTACACAAGGAATGAAAATTTTTTAAGTGCTAATTTTGTTACCTTATTATTTTCATATAGCGTATCATTGCACACATGACATTAAAATCCGAATGAAGTGACGTAATTGTGGGCCTTTCTGAAAAAAATACATCTCAATTCGTTAAGAAATAAAGGCTATTCGGGCCGAAAAGGACCTAGAGATAACGCTAAAAGCAAGGGACAGAACAATCCATCATTTGAATTGCCAAGTTATGACTTGCACTTACTTCAAATCTATCTAATATATTTAAGCGTAAACTACATATTGACATTATATTTCAACATTTTTTTAATTATTCATGAATAATTTGAAGGATAAAATATGCATTCTAAGATAATCGACGTATTACTTTTGTAAATATTCTTTTGATAGGTCAATTTTATGAAGGTCATTTATATTCTGCTTTCTCAACTTATCACCGATTACATATACGATAGACGAATGAAACACACTAAATACCGTAGTAGCATTCACTTTTTTCACCACTCGTTTCTATTTATTTTCAGCTTAGTCTTAATTAAGAAAAGAGTGAAATTCCTATTAAAAGACCAAAAGAACTCTTCAATCGTAACCCGTAACTACACTTTCACATTGAAAAATAAGAATAAATAATATTTTCACATCGCTAGATGGAAGATTGAATAATATTTAGCCAAGATTGATTGATTTCATTATCATTTTTTCTATGTTTTGGCAGCAGAATTTCTATCCAATCTTAATAAGGAGCAGCTGATTCTGTCCATTAGAACATTTTCTGCAATTCTCTTCATTAAATTTGTAATAAAAATAATATTTTGTTATTTGCTGAATGAAGCCGTCACAGGAAAAACAGAAGATAAACTTCACATGGATTTCCCACGAAAGATTCTTTGCAACAAAAATTAACTTCACAGGATAAACTTTACACAAATATCGGTTTAACTTTCTTTTGTTTTCCCATGAAAAACACATGTATTTTGAATGAACCAAAGTTGTCTGAACCAAACTATATAGCTCTAAAAAATTTCCTGCAACAAATTTTATTCTTAGTTTTTTCTGTGGTGTTTTGTATTGAGCTCTCGTTCGTTTTTTCACGAAAGGCGTCGCTAATAATTGTTTATCCTTACGCATGAAGGTCGATGCTTAACTATTACTTTGAAACAGGTAACGTGAAATATGAAAACAAATTGTTGATTTGAACATGATTTTCTCAAACCTATGCAAACGTACTAACCAAGTTCACTCGGTCCTTGGTTGCGACGTGTTGGTCCTTCGTTGGGAGACTTCAGCACAATGTTTATTTATGAATGAGTGATTAAGCTAAATTATTCAAATATATGAAAAAAAAGTAATAAATACCGGGAATGTATGAGGGAAACAAAATTAATTGCTGTTTCTAGGTCTTTTCCTGAAAAATTACCTTTTTGCGAGTGCTTGATCTTTTACCGGGTAAGGGAACATGAGGCATAATGACGACAGGGGCAAAACGGTACAATGATTACATCTCCTCTATGGTGTGACGCCATCTACTGGAAATTGTAGGAATTTTGTTTTGAGTCGTTCCCAAGATTTCTTATGTCAATTTGTTATAATTTTGTTTTTATTTTCTGAAATATGAGACGCGTGGATCATTTTTGTGCCCAGTTATAATTTTAACTGATACTCAACTACACGTTAGTAATAACAAAAATATTTGTAAACAAGGCATTCTGTCAATGCGAACACAATTTTTATTAGTACATTATGAGTTGTTCAATGCACCTATATTGTTGAATGCGGAATAAAGTATTTTAGTATTAGAAAAAAAAATCCTAATGCAAAATTGTCCCGTTTTGTCCCATGTTTTCCTAATGACTTTCGATAATCCAGAACGTATTAACAAATCTTAAAAATTTCAAATCGTGAAAATAATTATTTTTCAGTGGAAATCACTTATTTAATCAAGAATTAATATTCGATTCTCTTCTTTAAAGATAAAATTCGTAATAACATGTTGTATAGGTTATTCATTGAAAGGAAAACGACTTCTGCCAGTTAAGTTAATATTCTCATGTGAAATTTTTATAAACATTATATCATTACATGCGCATAGAAAATGATTCTGTACAAACGGTGAATGTGAGTATTTCTGAAAAACATAAATGGATATATTAAATTAATTAAATTCCCTACAAGCAGATACTTTTTATTTTTTAAAGATATATCGATACAATAATGAAAATTCACTGGAAAAATACCATAAAATTATACTTTTGATAGCTCTAAAGTGATTTCCGTTCATATCTAGGAGTAAACAAAAAAATGATCTTCACTGTATTTATGCCGTACAATAAAAGCAAACTCAACTAATTTTTTAAGATTTTCAATGACATTTATCCCCGCTGTCCAAACCAAAGACCGTCCAACCAAGAACACTCTCCCCTACCATCGAAGATGAATAATTGCATACGATTTACTGCACAGTTAATGCCAAGTAAGCTAATAGCCACTAGAATTAGAACAATGTCCTACGTACATGTGGTAATTAAATTCTAAAGCTTATTCGCTAACTGCCAATGACTGTCGTCTATGTCCAATGACAGAAAGTGGACGTGATATACTCTGGGCTCCTTATACTATATTGCAGCATACTTTAACCCCTAGGGATAACGGTTGACCATTAAGCATCAGTGATATACTGACCATTCGCAACAGCCATTTCAGTACAGTGTGAATGCAGAGCAAATCATATCAAGGTTATGAGTGTTTTCGAAACTTACATTCTCTATGCCATAAGTTCAGCGGCACGTACTGTACGAGTTTCCGGCACATAGACGGAACTCGCAGTCTTATCGAAGCTGGGAACTTTGCTGAATAGATAGCGTGTAGGACACGGATTCTCGTTGTGGAAATATCAAGTACTGGCAACGCCGTGGCCGATCGATCCCAGGCTTATCTACACCGAGCTTTGTCTCTTCTACAACACGAATCCGTGACATTTCCGCAGTCGAAATTCAGTGTTGAAAGCAGGTGTAAATCTCTTTTGAAGAATAAATTTCTTGTGCAAAATAAAATACAGTAGACTGCTGCTTCACCTGGCATATTGCCACAGGAGTTTCGAGACTGCTGTCTGAAACCTTATCAATTTCATCTACACTTTTATTTGTTTTTGCAAACCCACGAATAATCTCATGTCATAACAATGATTTTTTCATTCTTTTTAATTTCCTGATAAGTTGCCTCGTAAAGCAGTTTTAATAAAAATAGTCGTCATTTGAAGATCTATCTAAGGTCTGTCTGAAAATGTAGACAAAATGAACTTTGTTTAATCAAAATACCAATTTCTTACAAGCACCGTAATAGCGTCCCACCGCCATGGGGTGAGAAACAAGGTATAATTGAGCACTAAGAATGAAAAGTAGGTAAAGCCCACATTTTTCGAGAACCGTTTTTTTGCAGTTTTTTTTTAGAGTAAAACATAAAAAAAAGTTCCTTTTAAGAATGATTATGAATAAAAAATACACTGTTAAATTAAAAATTATTGATTTTTACATTCTCGTCATAATGGAAAGGTATTGATTTTTTATGAAAACTGACTATGGCTGATTTCTTTGAATCTCAACGTTTCGAGACGCCTGAATCCGAAAAAACAGGTTTTGCAATGGTGACTGTTTGCCTGTCATCGTTGTTGTTGTCGTGTTCGTCATTGTTGTCGTTGTTCTTTTTATCGTCCGTTTACTGGATAACTTTTGAAAGACTAATCGGACTAGAAAGCGCTTCAGTAAACGTTTTACTGAACAAAGAGAATGATCGAGCTCGTTAACCAGCATCTTTTGACCAACGGTTCTGGTTTTAAGTACAAAAGAAAGTTCTAGGATACCAAATATTCCGTTTTGCGGTCAAGCTATGTAAAATACAGAAAAATGAATACACAATAATTATTTATCCCAAAATATCCCCAAATTTGTTATGGATTATTTTTTGATAGGATGCATAGTTTTTGTTTTATTCGTGAACAATTACATTGAAAATAAAAATTAAATTTGTGAAAAAACGACACAAGTTGTGAAAAAATATCAATAGGGAAAAGTTTTTCACCCAAAAAGATCGCAACAACTTGTTATAAATCATTTTTTGATAGAACTCTTAGTCTTGTTTTCAATCGCAAAAAATAGCATTGAAAATGAAAGAATTAAATTTTGGGAATAGCGACACAAATGGTAAAAAAAAATTAATAAATAAAAGTTGTTCTCTTAAAAAAGATCTACAAATTTGTTATAAATAATGTTTTGATAGGAAGCGTAGTTGTTGTAGTTTTTGTTTGTAGCATAAAAAATAACAATAAAAATCAGAGAATTAAGATTTTGGAAAATCTTTGCAAAAAGTCTCCTTACAAAAAGTGGTTCAAAGCAAAGTAGATATAGGGGAGAGTGGGGTATGGTGTCCATGTGGGGCATAGTGTCAATTCCAAAAAATGTCCGCGTTTCATGATTTTCGTATAAGTTTTTTGCATGAAATTACATACATTGTTTGAACAAATAGTAATGTGATGAAAATTTTGTTTTAAGTTATGAATCAGAAGAGTTATTATGAAAATACTGATTCGGCGGAAACAGATGGAAAAGTCATTGGCAGAAATTAAGCACTTACAGCATATTTTGAAATATTTCAAGCATGAAAATATTAGATTCTAATAGATGAAATATTTCTATAAACCTCTGTTATCATAAATTATTTTTATAAAAGTTAAAAATATATTAAAATTAATAAAATCTTGCAACATGACATATGGGGCATAATGTTTGAAAAATTTTGTGGTGATGGTAACAGTGCTTGATCACAGGTCGGTAATTTGATCGATAATGTAGAAAAACTAAGTAAGCTAGTTATTTTGTGAATCTCGTAATTTTAATATCATTATACCAAGTACCAAGTTCACGTTTTATTCCTTTGAAAGAGACTATCATGGGAAATTCATGATTATGACCTAAAAATATGACAAACTGTTGTTATAAAGGTTATAAATGTATTTTCTTTCCTAATTATCATTCTCATTGAAATAGACTTGAAAGGGTTCTCTTTACTTAGCAATTCAATACAAAATTTTATTCTTAATTTAGAAGAGACCAGCATGTGGAAGTTTTGGAAAATTTATTTAAAGTATATGAAACAATTCATTTTGAGGTGAAAAAATAAATCAATAGGAGTTTTGGTTACATAGAAATGATTTTTCAAATTCCGAAATTTTGCTCCATGGGAAGATACCCTTGTTTTTAGACAATCCTAAGTCCTCACATATTTATTTCCTTCTTAAATTTAATTTTAATATTTCTTCTTTCTGTCAATATTTTTTAATTTAGGATTAGAAAGCATTTATTCAGTATTGATCATGTCTCGAGTAACCGGATATTCAGAGCTTTTGAGGAAAAATGCAGATATCGGAATCACAATTTAATTATAATTTACAGGACATTTAATTCAAAGCTTGAGACCATGCCCCATACTTTTAAATTATAAGAACAAGACAATGAAGGTACGTTTGTTTCAATATCAATGCAGGTTATGAATTCTAAAAACATATATTTATTAAAATAATACAATCGTGCATATTGAGATAATCATGAAAAAAAATTCACCTTTTTTTCAATTTCTGAATAAGCAGTCCAGCACCAAGCTACAATAATAATTATAATATAAATCATACACCAGACTCTCTGTTGAGGAACGCGCGATCGCCCGCGTTTCATGAATTCCTAGAATTGCTGGTCCCTGCAGTTTCTCAGAGGGCAGGGCGAGAGAATTGCGACTCCGCATCTGAAGGGACGTAGTGTACTACTACTCAGTCAAGCATATTACGCAATATTATGGGAACGGTTCGGGCGGCCGTCTATTTGGGTTTCGATGTACGCGCTTTATGAATAAGACTATTTGCAGGCAACCCCAGATATTTTTCCTCAACAGAGAGTCTGGTATATATAATAGAGTTGACCGTGATAAAGAAAAATTCGCGTTCCGGACAAATTTTAATCGAGTGCAAAGCACGAGATACGTGATGAGAATGTGTGCGTTAAAGCCGACTGAGCTGTAACAAAAGAGAATTCACAATCACCAAATTACAGTTGCAGATGATTTAATCTTTGATTTTAAGAGTTCTATGCACAAATTTTGGCGAAGTACAGAGATCGAGCACGAAGCGCAAAGCCCATCAGACGCGCGCCCCCGGCGTGCTCACTCTTGCGAGCGAAGCGAACCGCGAACGGCGTGCGATCTTCAGTTTTTTGCTAGCCGAGATCATCCACAGCGTTTTTACCTAAAACGAGTTTTACCTTTCGTTTTTTCTGCATTACACTTAAAAAAAAGCTGCCGAAATTCTAACAGATAATTGCAATCCACTTTGAAACCTTACGTCTCAAGTGTAAAAATGGATTGCGACCTATAAAATCCCTTTCTCGAGCGATGTGGACATACGTTTGGACATAACAATGCATAGTTACACTTTGTGAAGTCACTGTCTGTAGTGGGTAATGGACAACTTTGCACGTAGAAACTTTGCACGTGCCCAACTGTGCACGTCGATGGCCGGGCGGACAACTGTGCACGTCCATCTGTGCACGTACAAGTCCACAGGAGCCCATCTGTGCACTACGAAATTTCAACGTCCACAGTTGTCACAGTTGTCACAGTTTTCGAAATTTCGAAGTGCACCTATGGGCTCCTGTGGACTTGGATGTGCACAGATGTCACTTGCCTAACTGTGCACGTGCACAGATGTTACTTGCCCAACTGTGCACGTGAACAGATGCAACTTTCCTAACTATGCATGTGCACAGACGGTACTTGCCCAACTGTGCACGTGCACAGATGTCACTTGCCCAACTGTGCACTTTTATGCCCGTACGCATGGGTTCATACGAGGGTGGTTCTTTATATCTGCGTGTAATAACTTTTTAACAGTTGAAACAATTTTAAAACTTTAGAATATGTTTATAGATTGTTCAAAAATGGGAAAGTTATGGGGCGTTGCGTGGCCTAGGCATTGCTTGTGGCCACTTCCCATGCTAAATTTAAATGATTAGTCCAGCACTAAGTTCGAATGATTCCAGAGTTTAACTTGCATAAAAACAACTCAAAGCTTAATAATTCTCTCTTTTTATCATTTCACAAAAAATGGCATAGTTTCAGGCACTTTTTCAAACCTAAATTCATAATTGGTTCCTAATATCAAAACTGTACGCATTACTCCAAAGGTAAGTTTCAGAAATCTATTCCATTATTTTAAATCGATATTTCCTAGTACCATAATACAATTTTGCAGCTCAAAGTTAGAAAATTTCTAATTCTAAAAAATAAATTGGAGAACGAATTCGGACATGTATAAAATTTTGAAAAGCTTGTGAGCCTAAGGCTGATGCGAAAACACGAAAGACTAGGCTCCACTGTCGAGGAATTCATAGAGTTCCAGGGATTCGTAAGAATTCGAAAAATTCATGTAATTCGAAAAATGTATATAGTTCAAGGAAGTCAGAGAATTCGAGGAATTCAGAGAAATTGAGTAATTCTAGACATTCAGCAAATTGAAGGCATTCAGTGAATTCAAGAAATTTAGCGAATTCGAGGAATTCAGCGAATTCAAGGAATTCAGAGAATTAAAGGAATTCAGGAAATTCAAGGAATTCATAGATTTGAAGAAATTTTGAGAATTAGGAGAATTTAAGGAAATCAGAGAATTCCAGGCATTTCAAGAAATCTATGAATACAAAGAATTCAAAATCCTGAGAATTCACAGAATGGTTTTAATTCCTTGAATACTCACAATAACTTGAGTTCTCTCAATTCTTTGAATTCTCAGAATTCTTTTCATTCTCTGAATTCCTTGAATTTACTGAGTTCTTCGAATTCACTGAATGCCTCGAATTCTCTGAATCCCTTGAATTATCTGTATTCCTTTCATTCTCTGAATTTGTCGAATTACATGGATTTCCTGAATTCTATGTATGTATACCATTTAGTCATTTCCCTTTCGGGGTAGGCGTGACACTACCCGATTCGGCTAGTGTTTCTAGGTGGATAGTTTCTTGTAGTAAATAACTACAAGTGTGGACTCACCACTCTGAATTCCTTTTATTCTATTAATTCGTCGAAAGTGATTGTGTGTAAAGTGACATTGAGTAGGATCGGCCTAGTCTTTCACGTTTTCGCGTCGGCCTCAGGCTCAAGGGATTTTCAAAATTCTGCACATATGCAAATTCTTTTCCCCATTTCATCTTTAGAATTATGAATTTTCTCCCTATAGTCTGAGGAAGTTCATCATCTAACAATCAAACTTTGGGCTGCAAAATATTATTATTCAACTAGGAAATATCGATTTCAACCAATTTGAATAGATTTACGAATCTTAACTTTGGAGTGACGCGTACAGTTTCGATATTCGGAACCAATTATGAATTTTGCTACGAAGAAGCACTGAAAATTAGGCCAATTTATGTAAAATGATAAACAGAGAGAATTAGTCAGGTTTGAATTGTTTTTATGCAAGTTAAACTCTGGAATCCGTCGAACTTTAAACATTTTTGACCTATTATTTACCCACGCGGGACATTATACTTTATTTTTGAACTTATGGAGTTTTTTTCGACAGGCTATAAAAATGGGTTATAGCGCTTGAATTCAAAAAGTATTCAGCAGATAATTTTCAGAGAAAATTATGCCAGATGTTGTAAGATAACACAGCCACACAAAAAAAATCTTTTTTCGGGCCTGGAGGTCAGACCATGCTGAATATATGTTTCTTGCGTCGCTGAATCCGATTCCGAGGTCCAAAAAAACTCCAGCACGTCAGGGTTCTGACATAACCTCATAAAACCTCATACAATTTTATTTTTCAAAGTCCGGGGGTCAGACCATGTTTATTATATGTTTTTTGGTTCGCTGATTCTGAATCCGAGGTCCAAAAAAACCCAGCACGTCATATTTGGATTCAGCAACCCCAGTAACATATAATAAACATGGTCTGACCCCCGGACTTTGAAAAATCCAATTTTATGAGGTTTTATGAGGTTATGTCAGAACCCTGACGCGCTGGGGTTTTTTGGATCTCAGATTCGGATTCAGCGACCCAAAAAACATATAGTCAACATGGTATGACCTCCAGACCCGAAAAATGTTGTTTTTTTTGCGTGGCTGTGTAATCCAATATTAACGATTCTATTGCAAATTTCTAAAAAGGTCTTTTCTCCAGAGGAAATAACACGTGAAATTTTATGGGCTTCGAACAACCCCTAAAAATCAATTGATTTCCAAATTAAAAAATACGTGCTTACTTTTTCTGTATTCGAACAAATCTGGGGGGTGGGAGCAAGACAATTTTAAGAAAAAAAATGTGAACCACCCAAATAAATAAACTTCGAGATTTCACTAACCATTGAGGAAGACAAATAACGTGCACAGTTGGGCAAGTGATGCCTGTGCACGTGCACAGTTAGGCAAGTTCCATCTGTGCACGTTTACAGTTGGACAAGTTCCATCTTTACACGTGCAAAGTTGGACAAGTGACTACTGTGCACGTGCACAGTTAGGGAAGTGAAATCTGTGCACGTCCACGTCCACAGGAGCCCATCTGTGCACGTCGTTATCACTTGGACGACTTGGCAAGTGCATAGATGCAACTTTGATAACTGTGCACGTGCAAAGTTTTCCAGGTGACAGATGGCAGGTGCTCAGTTGGCACGTGCACACTTGTCCGTCTGACCATCGACGTGCAGTGGTCCGTCTGGCCATCGACGTGCAAAGTTGCTACGTGTAAAATTGACCCCATCCCGTATGTAGTAAAATTACGTTATTCCACGTCGTTCAAGGATAAAAAAGTAACTATTTGAGCTAGGTCTCAGGTACGAGAAAAATTCATGGAATATCGGCTTAAGTTTAGAACGAATTGAATTTATAACAAAATTTGTTCCACCGAAAACAACATTTTTTGAAAATCGGAAATTTGAACTATGTGAAGAAGTAGTGTATTAGGGCCCTGAAAATGTACAATAAATTTGGATCTTTAAATCAATAAATGCCTTGATTTTGCGCATTAGCCACATATACCTAAACAAAATTTAATTTCTTAATTTTTATATTTTCGTCATTATAAAATTTGTTTACATTTCTGAAGTTTTTAGAGATTTTTATTTGCAGCCTCACCAGATATTATTAATGTTTGATGGACCCTGTCTTCATAAAATATTTGTATAACCTACAGAAATGTACAGAGAATTTTTTAGATAAATAGGACGCTTCTATTGGAAAAAATACGCTAGAAAAAAAATTTGATTGGTCTAGAAAATCATGAGTGTAAATACAGTAAAGAATAATTAAATTAGTGGGACGATCGTCGTGGGGCTAAATTATAGGCGTTGGCCCCACTAAGTCGGATTGCGTGTTCGATTCTCGCCTCGCACTCTGAAAGAGCCTCGGCGGACAATGCGGTGAACACTATAGTCTTGCAAGGGAAGTTCATATCCAGGAAGTCGTAGGACCAGTACCTCTAGTGAAAAAGGTTTTCAAAGTATACTTATCCCTCCATTTGACACACGGGTCCAGCCAAACCTTTTGCGATTCAAAAGGTTTTTTCAGTATACTTCTGATTCAGCTAGTGACTTGAATCTCCCTGACTTTTTCTGAAATTTCACTAGCTATCATTAAAAAAAAAAAAATTGAAAGGATACATGCCATACAAGGTATAGAAATATTTTATGTGGGAACGTAAGAAATATGATGCATTTTAAACATTTCACTGTTTTTTTAGTTTCTCTTGGTTTTTTCCCCTTCAAACTGACTTTCATGTTTTCTTAACATCTTGCATACACATATTTGAACGTTTTAGAGTGAACCCTCACTTCTTCTGCTTCCATTGCCATCATCAACTGCCCTAAATTTATTTCCCAGGCATCCCACCCACGCAGTTCCTCACCCCCTTCACTTATCTTACTTCTTCCTCCCCTACATTACAACCCCTAATATTCTTTACATCCCTCACTTTTCTTACTTTCTACCTCCTGACTTTCCTTATTTCTCCTTTTCCTATATCCTCCCTCTCACATCCCAGAATTACACTCACTTCTCCTTCTTCCCAACCCCTCACATGCCACACTTACAATCCCGTCACTTCCCTCACTTCTCCACCTTCTACTTCCTCTAATTCCACTCCCATTCCTAATTCATATAAATTCCATTCATAAGAATAATATAGATCATAATAAAGCCTCAAAATAAATAGGGGAAAAAAAACAATTTTCTTCACCTATGAAATTTGTCAGCAGGAAATTAAACATATGCGAAAGCCGCTAGAAATTATAAAAAACCAAACACATATACGTGCATGCTATATAAATGCATTTCAATACACCTCCAAAAACGCAGTATTTCCATACATTTGTATGAAAGTTAAAGTCGTTGTTCTTGGTGGTTTGGAACCCACGTTAAACTGCAAGTCCCCCTCCCACCACCAAGCAAGTATGTGGGGTGTGTGTAAAGGCATAGGGAAGAGATATAACGTGAATATAAGCCCTTAGAGGACACATTAGAAACTTCCATTGCATTCCTCTGAGTAACCGAATTTTTTTTAGCGTATTTTTTCCAGTGTAAAAGTTCTAGATACCTGAAAAATTCTCTCTGCATTTCTAAAGGTTTTAAATTTATGTTTTAAAATCAGGGTCCTACTGAACATCAATAATAATCTCTGTTGGGGCTGCGAATAAAAATCCGTGGAAATATATGGAGTCTTTGAGGCCTCCAGAAGTGTAAAAAAGCTTGATATTTACGAAAATATGAAAATTATGAGAATAGGAATTTTTTCTAAAATATTTTGTTAACGCGCAAAACTAAGACATGTGTCGATCAAATCCAAATTTATTATATTTTTTCTGGGTCCCAATGCACGTATTTTCCACATAGTTCCATTTCCGATTTCCGAAATTTTTTTTTCAGCTCACCCCATTTTTCAGTTGATTTCAATTTAACTGTTAAAGTCCCGGAAGCTTTTTCACGGTGTAGGTTAAGCATGCATTTATTTCAACTCCAGCAGAGTTAATCACCTCCATTGTGACCCAATAGTTGTCCAACAACTCTGCCTTTTCAACAGTTTAGGTAAAGCCATTTTGCTTTTATTATTCAGAAGTGATATTATTAAACTGACGTTTTCTTTCACTTGTGATGTTCTTTTTGTAATGAGAGATCATTTTCAAAACCTTGAAAAGGATTAAGGTTATGATTTCTGTCACGTGCGATTTTTTCTTCGTCGTAAAATATTATCTTCAACTCCTTTTGAATTTTGTTTTATATACATTTAAAGCCCGTAAAAATGCATTAGAAAATGATTTAGAATGTCAACTAGGAGTAGCCCCTACGTTGAAAACAAGTTTTCTGATGTTTGCAAATCCTGGAAGGATAGCTCATAATGACCACTAGCTTCTCTATTTTTCCTATGTTTCCTATTCTTGGTGCATCAATTAGATTCACACAAAAATAAATTGAGGCTGGTATTCTGGTATGGCACAACAAGTAAAAATCTGAAAGTTCGTGCAATTAATCCTCGTGGCTGCCCCCCGTCCTCTCTCATAAATAGAAAAATCTAAATCAGTACACGTTCGCGAAGTTGAAGTTTAAAAAATCTTTGCTCTAATTCACGTAAATAACATCAACTTAATAATACTGTTTCCAAGAAGAGCTAATGATAGCTACTAACAAGCACCGAAGGTGCCTTCATTAAACTGACCAATAACGATCAATCTCGGATGTTGGCGTCGTTTATTAGCGTACCAAAAACCAACTTGCACAATTTCCAGTAATGTGACTCGCAATTACTGTAGTTGTAATTACGTGAATGCAGCGCTGTTCTCGAACGCCATGTTTGTGGGTTGTCAGTTGACGTCGAAAATAGCAATTGCTTGAATCCTCACGTGGAGAACCATACCCGTTGGTAAACAATAAAAGTTTAAATTGGTGCCCTCAATGCTGACAGAATAAATTATTTCAACAAATATTACAATATTTGACCTGCACGAATGAACTACAACATTGATGCGATTTCTTCAATGGATGTGAATTATTCGGGTTAGTAGATAAATACAGCCAATCCATCAAGTTTCATCTGAATCTAGTTAACTTCTTATTTTAAAAAATCTTATTCTTACATTTTATTTACATTCGAATATTTGTGATTCGTTGTTGTTTCTAACACAAAAATGTATCTCTCTCTTCCAATTGAAGTATGTTAATGATAATAAATATTGCGTGTATTTCGACATGCAATTGAAAAACATTAAAGGATAATGCAGTTCGTTTAATATAATTGACATAGAGTACAAATTACTCATGTGAAAATTGTGTTCTCTTTCAATTACGAAGTGCTAATTTTTAATTTATTTCAATTATACAGGAAAAGTAAATGAATTACTTTAAACACTAATTCACCCTAATTGATTCAGGGGGGATCCGGAATTTATCTCGGGAGGTGGTGGCACAGAATAAGAGGGAATGAAACGAAGAGAGAGATAGAACTGACACTTAAGGTTGCAGCAACCGTAGAATGGTCCTTTCCATGTACTATTTGAGCGAAGTTGCAGCCAGCTTACCACAAAGTTACAGCTAATCTCCTACAAACTCTCTATATGTCTTCAAACAGCCCCCCACTCCTGAGTCACATGTAGTTGATAAATATTAAATGCTCAGAGTAATTAAATTTCATTCTACCTTGTGTAATTTTCCTGAAATGTAATTTGAAATTCCATCCCATAAGCCCTAGTTTCCACGCAAATAAAATTATAATATTAATATTCCGATAATATATGTTTTCAGTAGTTTCTTATATATTTTATTTTGAGAAGGGAGGCCTACATAATTGGATGGGGCACCTGCCACGTTCCAAGTGTGATTTAAGATACACTTTTACGTTTGTCAGGTTTAGAAATAAGACATATACGAGGGTCGTTCAGTAATTTTGGTAAAAAAGCAACTAAAAATTATTTCTTTTTAAAAAGATTGCCTTCATTTCTCAACATAGTCTCCTTCGAAGGCCTATTCTAGCGAGATTCTAATTTTGTTATCCCTTTAGAAAAGTAAGGTTTCTCGAGGTCTGCAAAATACGCATTTAGGGCATCGATTACTTCATCATTGGACGGCAATCTCTTTCTACCGAGCCAGCTCTTCAAGTTCGGAAATAGAAAGTAGTCGCACGGAGCCAAATCTGGAGAATAGGGTAGATGAGGGATTAATTCGAAGCCCAGTTCGCCTATTTTTGCCATAGCAATCTTGCAGGTGAGAGCTGATGCATTACCGTGATGGAACAGCAATCGTGGCACCCATATGCACACACCTTCTTAAACTCCAGTTTTTCATGCAATATGTGACAAACTCGTTCAGTGGAGATGCCTAAAGCCTTAGAAATCTCACGCATCTTGATTCGGCGATGCTCGATAACTATATGATGAATTTTTTCCACCATTTTTAATTTGGCGACCTCAATTGGCTGTCCGGAGCGCGCTTCATCTTGGTTTGGCCACGTTTGTGTTCATTTATCGGAAAATAAACGGTTTTCAACGAAGAAGCAGACTCTCCGTGAACTTCGGCTAACTCGGCTTTGATCTGCACGTCCGTCCAATTTTTTAAATAAAAATGTTTTGTCACTGCACAAAACTCCTCTTTCTCCAGCTTTACAAAAACTACTGACACGGTCACTTCAAACGTATGCCAAACAAAGAGTGCCATGTATTGCCCATATACTACAAAGTTCATTTAGGCAACATGTAGTGGAAAATTTACCTTGCTTATTGAACGACCCTTGTATATCAACTATATTCCATATTAGCACAGAAAAACGCCGATCCTCACAGGGAAGCGGATTCGGTGTTGTTTTGAGTTGCAACAAAAATGAGACAGCAGAGATTGAGAATAAAGTTTAATTCATGAAATATTCTATTTGCACTATAGATTTATATTATGAAATTGGCTTTATAAATTCGATGTATATACATTGTGTAAAGAACTTTGTGAGCTGATCACAATTCAGCTCATATAAAACTGAATGAACCTACCCAATAGACTAATCTTTGGAATGTTCTTTCCATGTTACATTTTCCTCTGAGTATCGAAACTGCTCAAGATAAGAGTTAAATGGTTTCTAGTATAGCCAATGATAATGCTTCATGGCACTTGAATTTTTGCAAATCTAGCGATTTCAGGATTTACATAATTGACCGGCAGATACTCGAAGTGGCAAAATTGTCGATTCCGGTGCTAGAGGGAGACTCGCCACTCGATGGGAACCAGCTATGCGTTTAACGACGTTTATTCCCGAGGGTGTCTATACGGCCCCGTTTTACGATAGTCAAGGTTTATTTTCACAGCGAGCTTTAACCGCCAACCAACCCATGATATGTGGCTTTATTTATTGAGTAAATAGCTTCCAATACTTGCGGTTGTCGAGTTAGTCGAAACGGTTGCCTCATAAAAGCTCTAGAACAAGGATATTACTTTTCAAAGAATATCTGCACATAATAAATTATAGGTACACAATACGTATGAATTGATAGTTGATATGAGTTTCATAGCTTGTCATATTTTTAAGCGAGATAATAACCAAAAATTGAATCAATTTGATAAATTTTAATTGTGAACACTTTTTAACCCCTTCAGCGGCATTGACGCCAAATGGCGTCTAGCGCATGTATCTTACGGGTTGTTGTTTCAATTTTGACACAACTTTCGGCCAAGGGGTTTTTGCGGTTCTAGAATATGAATACGTGGTCAAAATTGAACAACTCAAAACAGCTGATCCAATATGACAGCTTGAAACTGTCAAGATATCCAAAAAGTTGACACATTTCCGTGAAACCTTATTTCTAAGAGTTTTTGGGATCATAGGATACGAATCTGTAAAAAATTGGGAGGCACATAAACTGATGTAATATAAACAATGAACAATTTTGGAAATAGGTTTGCTTTTACCCCCTGCATTAGCTAGTGATATTTCTACCAGGGATTCATACTTTATAGCCAGAGAAACCCCAAGATACGAACTTCCATAAAAATCTATCGAGTTTTAGATTTTTTTCAAAATCGAGTTACTATACTAAATCAGCCATTCTGGATTTTTTCATTTTCAACATTAAGTCCTATTCCTCAGCCCAAAAACCTTCCAGATACGAAGTTTCACGAAAATTGATCGAGTTTACGATTTTTCAATGTCCAATGATTTTTCACTCAAAAAATCTTAGGACACACAAAAATAAATTCCATTTTTATCTTGCTCCCCGGGGCACATTTCCTTGAACGCAGCACGCCGCTTAAGGAGTTAAGAACCAGCAGCAGTAACCACTTCAAATTCAAATTTTTATGTCATTTTAAGATTTTGAGGAACAGATAGAAGAAAATTTTTTGAAAACAGTAATAATATTCAAGTGTGAGTTCCTTTAAATACTCTCGGTAGAGACATTTGTGAGATAGGACAAATGCCGTAAATGTGATTCGCCTCAAATGTGTTATGTAGCAATGTGACTTGCCGCGGTTCACATGATTCAGATCCAGGCTAACCGATTGCTTTCGGTACAAAATATGGATACAAAAATATCATAAAATAGACATATCACGTTCCTTTTGAATTCCTTTTAGCTATGAAATATTTAGGCACCTAGATTCCGGAAGTCATGTATAAAGTATCTAAGTAGAATATGAAGGGCTTGAAAAATATGTTGTTATTAATTTAGGTGCTCAAGACTTATATCGTACTTTGACCCAAATATAAACATTCACCACAAATACTAGATCAATCCGAGCATTTTAATTTGTAGCGCAAAATCCTTTTGTTATTTTGTCAAATTTTAATAATGTATAAGATAAGATTTTCCTCTATAAGATATCACTGGAACGGAAAAATCCCATATTTTTATGGAAACTATATTGTGAATATAGTTGAAATTTGTATAGGTTTCTGTACATTGCAAGCTATATCAGAAAGATTTCTGAATTCCTGTGACATAATTAATGAACTTCATGCAACTGGTCACAGAATTATTATTGAGTGAATAAGATATTCAAGAAGCACCCGTTTTCGAATCTAAAGAGATTACTTTAAAAGTTAAATTTCCTCTCTATTATTACTCCAGAGTTTCTTTTCGCTTCATTTACTTACCGCGTTGCCTCTTCAGATTCTAATATAACGTCAGCAGTGCATGAACCTTCTGCTAGCATTAAAGTATCTGATATTGAAGGCGTTACTTGGACGTGGGTACAATATCCCCAAGCCGTTATCTCTAGTGTCAGGTTCACCGAAGATACGTTTTTTACTCAGAGTACTCGTTTCATCAAGGGTGGTCGCTTTCTTGATCGATAGTATCCTGAGTGCAGGGGCTCTCGACTTGCATGTTGGAATATAAAAATACCCCCTACGAATACGTGTGGCAGAAGAAGTCCAAAAATTTGTCTTTTGATTTTTGGCGATCGACCCCCCCCCCCCCCCAAGTTATTCGTCTAAGTGACAGAAATATATAAAAATATATAATGTATATGGTGGTTAATGACATACTTCGGACCAAAAAAAAGGAGTTAGTTGTTGGATCCTTCTTTCCATCATTTACAGCCGTCTACGTTTCGAAAATCATACTTTTCCTCATTCGGACAATAAAAATTTGTTAAAATGCGAAGTTTAACCACGTCCTCGGTTTTTAAAAGGTTCCTATTTCTCTTCTTCGTCTCTCTTCTAATTCTTCATTTTTCAGTTGGACTTTTATTTAAATGATATTGCTTCTTTTAAATTGATTTTAACATTCTAAATTGAACATTGTAAAATTAATAATTTTTTTAACTTTTTTGAAAATAAGTCGGAAACATAACTGCCGAAATATTTGTTTTTTTTTCTGAGTAAAAATGGAGCATAACGGCAGTTATGTTTTCGACTTATTTTCAACAAAGTTAACAAAATTATTGATTTTACAATTTTAAATTCAGAATGTTTAAATCAATTTTAAAAAAGCAATATCATTTAAATAAAAGTCCAACTGAAAAATGAAGAATTAGAAGAGAGATAAAGAAGAGAAATAGGAACGTTTTAAAACCCCAGGATGTGGTAAAACTTCGCATTTTAACAAATTTGTATTGACCTGATGAGGAAAACTATGGAAAACTCCTTTTTTTGGTCTGAAGTATGTCATCAACCACCATATACATTATATATTTTTATCAATATTGGTTGGGAAATATCTGAGAATTTGTCTTTTATCGATTGAAGAAAATTCATGTAGAAAAAGTTCCAAAAAACACAGTCTTTAGCATGAATTTTACCTAAAACTGATATTTTGCATTTTTTTGGAGAAACTATCCAAAAAATATCAGAAGTTATTGGTGCAAATTATTACTCGAACATTTATGCATCATACATGGGTTGACCAATTTAAAGAAAAAACGGAATTTCTTCTTCCGGAAAAGAAACAAATTCGGGAAGATCGATTACCAAAAATCGAATTTTTACCGGTATAAATTTCGCTCACTCTAGTGCTGAAGCTATTCCTGAAGCTTCTTTTTAAATTCACGGGTTTTCTCCTATCATCCTATGAAAGGGAAACAATTCTGGATTATACTCTAGGCGTTTCTTGCATACTGTTGCTGCTTTATCCCATAAAAAAAAGTATATTGATGAGATATTTCATGAGTGAAGTCTTTTCTGCTATGTAGCCATAGAAAGACTAATAAATAAGGAAGTGGGTACTCAGTTTGCATTATTTAAAAGTTCTAAGAGCACTGAACTTAAGTTCTTCCAGGGATCCCTATCAAATAACATGTCGCCAGTCTCTTTGCAGTTTGTCTCACCTGTGAGAAGTCACATTTGTGGCTTCTAAAATGTGCAGCATATCTCCCAACCGACCAATCTCCCAAGCGCCATCTATAAACCAAGGATAGTTTTCATTCTTTACAATTCTTCATCTCCAATCATGTTTGCTATCATGACGAATGTAAAAACTGAAAAACAATTACATTTTTTTCAATGTGTATATTCTAAATGTAGGGTCTTTTTTATGCTATTGCAAAGGAGATGAATAAGAATTTCACGTGAAATAAGTTATTAAATCAGAAAAATACGTGATGACTGGATAATCAGAACCAGTAAATATTTCGGAATAGATCATCAAACATCTTAGTACCCTTCCAGAAGAGCCGTAATTTTCATAGCAAGAAGCACCCTTACGCATTTTCATATTTGATAGATTGATGCAGAATTTAGATGGTGCCGTTCATCTAGTAATGGATTTTCCATAAAGGGAGAGGGTAATGAAAATGAAATTTTAACGTTTGTTCATCACATAATTTATTTCTTAATTTTTCGGGTTCTTTTTCAAAGATTTTTGCAAAATTTTGTAACCTTTGACTTTTCTATTGTGGAAAGAACAAAATTGGCTTATTTTTCGGGTTCTAAAATATATCCTAGAATGAAGAAAATCGGGACCGGGCACCTGGAAATATCACCGTTTGTTCCGGGAAGCGCAGAACCAGATCTTAAAATGGCTCTCTATGGAATATTGATCTATCCTTAGAGGTAAAAGCGGTGTTCACTTGTTGAATTAGTTAATTATTCGCGTCAGTCTGGTCACATTCGTGACGTGACCCGGATTATCGAGTGCCCGACCCAAGTTGGTTTGATAGCCCCCTCCACAGTTGAGTTTAATTAAATCTTTGTCTTATTATAACTAACTATGGTTGATACGTTGGACAAGATAATTATCGAAACTCAAGAAGACAGATGGTGAATACCACTCGAAGAAGCTTCACAGATAACGCCACGCCTGGCCTTACCTTACTTTACCTTCGATGAAGAGCGTTGTTCTCAACTACAGATTATTAAAATACCATCACGAGCATAGTACTTAAGAAGCTCCAACCCAAGGAATTCCAATTTCGATCCTATCAACGTCGTTTCTGCAAAGGATTATGATTGCAGTTAATTACTTTAGAAGAAGATCAAGCTTTCTTTTTTTAATTCTATGGCGCTTGCATCGTTTAGTTTTTCTTTTTTACTCCTCACACTCTCTCTCTATCTCCACCACTCTCCCTCACTAGATAACTTTGCTTCAGTAAAATTACCAGATATTGTTGATAGATGATTTTTCCTAGAGTTTACACTTTTCTTTTGATAGAATATCACTTTATCAAAAAAAAGGTGCACTGAAAAAGCCATATTAAAATTGCATACATATGAATGTTTGAATGTTCATAAATTCGACGTATTCCAGCCAAAGTTTCACAAAGATTAGGAGAATAATCACGCTTGAGCGAGCAAATTTGGGTAGAACGTAGAATCGTTAAGAAAAACCTACAAGCTAGAACTTATTTTACATCATCTAGCAAAAAGAAACTGACAACTCGGAATCGCCATTTTTCCCCAAATAGCACTGTCGTCATTACTCTCCTAACTTTTCCAATAAAAATTGGGGCGAAAGATTACCGAAGCAAAGTATTGTCTTCCTTGCCATTTAGATTTATAAATGAACATTTTGTTCACAATACACGTTCATAAACACAAATAACAAAGAAAGTGTTTATGATTTTTTTCTAAAATTTGGTAAAGTATACGAGAAAGTATATCTCGCATCATTTACAAGAAAAATTATAAGATTATATTTTTAGGAAAAAATTTCCCCCGTGGCCTCCGCGATTGTTTTGCTTGCATTGAACTAATACATTTTTATGCAAGCACAAACTGTAAAAAATATGGAGAATGTAAAAAAAGTTGGGTTTTTAGTAAGATTTTCTTTATTAGATTTTTTTCGAATTTTGAAAACATGAACAAATATTTGTAGGAAGCATGCAGCTTTTTTATTTTTTCGAATATTTAATCAAAGCTTCTAGGATACTGAAGGTCAGAATTGAAAAGAAAAAGATGAATATCTCAATTTGGTCAAAAGTTATAGACGTTTGAAGAACAAATTTGTGTTCTTTTTGAAAAACAGAGTACAAATTTCAAGCAGAGTAACGAAATTATAATTACCGAGGTAGATCATGCTATGACTTTAACAACAAAAAAACATATTTAGGGTAAAATAAATCAACTGTTTTCGCGACTTCTGGTTCCCGCTCGGTAAATGGTACCGTTACCCTACCCGAGTCGAAATTTAGACCCTACTTTGAACCTGCAGCTGCTTATCAGAACCTACTTTGACATTATTTTCACCCATGTGCCCTGCTTTAAACTCTTAGCTCCTAGAGAATGAAACTTTAGAGCCTAATCTGACTCTATTTCAACCTATAGGCCCTACTTTGAATCTTTAGATGCTACAGTCTTCATATTTAGGTACCTACTATCACGCTGTAACACCTCTCTGAATCTACTTCAAATCTTTAGAGCCTACATTTTCATGACTTAAGACCCTGCTTTGACGCTGTTTAACTTCTACTTCTATGCTGACCCTACCGTGAATCTTTTTAGCCTATAATGTTTGAACTGAAGATTATACTTTGACGTTTTATATACTTTATGAATACAAACTGACAATTATTTGTTACTTACATTAAATCAACTCATTGCTCATCCTAATGACTGCAGGCCCGCTCCATCAACAAAAATAGTTAGTTCAAGATTCAAGCTTACTGTCATAAATTATGATTTATATATGACTAAATGCTTCTTTGCAATGCTCAACCACAAAAAAAAATTTTTTCTCAATTTAAAATGCTGAAAATTTGTATGAAAATAACATTCATCATGGAAAATTACTAAATTTTGTCAATCAGTGAGTTATCATAAACATTTTTATGAATAATTAATGGAACTGTGCATATTTGACAGTCATGTAGGTATTCATTTTTTTAAGGAACAGTACCACTTTTTTAATTGTGTGATCATTTTTGACACTGAACCATCGAACAATTCTGATATTCAGAGTCTCAGTAACAGTTTCTTAGAGAAATATTACTACTCACGTGTCTACTACTTGATTTACTGGGAAAAGTCATTTCTTTCCAAGAGAAAATGTTAACTATACGTAATTTTTTTATAATATTTGCTGAAGAATAAGAAAAGCCAAACGAATTTTGAGACGACGAGACATGTCGTCATAAAACCAGTACTGTTATTATTAATATTAACATAATATCCTGACGAATATTATTCATATACAAATTTGAGAATTTTCCGTTGAGAACATTCTGCCGTTGAGCACTGCGCGAACAAATATTTCCATATAATTATGTATATAATTTATTGAAAATTATTAGGTTGAATCTTAAACCAAAGATTTGTATTTTTCAGAGTCATTGCATCAATAATGATTGCAAACTAGTTTCTTCAAGTCTTGGCCTAATAAAGAGATAACAAAATATTGTTATTGAAATTGCTACTTTTGACATTGTATTCGTTTGAATATTAATAAATTACACTGAATTAGATTTAAATATGTACTGCCTCAAGTTTTTTTGAAGCATATAACGGTGAATACTTTTAAAAAACAGAACAATTTTATATAAAACTCTACAAAAATTGTTTCAAATATTGAACGGCGCAAAAAGTAATAAAAAAAAGTGATCATTTAAATAACTGTTACGTATTTAAAAGGATTTTGGACCTAACAGTATTCGACAAGCGCTGATGATTTTTATCGAAGACATCGAAACGCGCTCCGTTAGCTGAATCAGTTGGGGCAGGTGGGGTCAACTTTGCACGCAGCAACTTCGCACGTGCCTAACTGTGCACGTCGACGGCCAGACGGACAACTGTGCACGTGCCAACCGAGCAAGTTCCATCTGTGCACGTGCACAGTCGTCACTTGGACAACTGTGCACGTGCACAGTTATACAAGTGACATATGTGCACGTCTAAATTTCGACGTGCACATATGGGCTCCTGTGGACTTGGACGTGCACAAATGTCACTTTCCTAACTGTGCACGTGCACAGATGTCACTTGCCCAACTGTGCACGTGCAAATATGTTACTTGTTTAACTTTACACGGGCACAGATGGAACTTTTCCACAGGGATCCGTCCAAAACTATCGTTTCGTTACGTTACGTTATCCAAAAAGTACCGAATCTTTTGTTTACTTTTCGTTACGTTTTGACAGATTGGAACAGAATTAAAAACGAAATTGTTATAACTTCATATTTTACCTGTCTGCCTTTTAGTATTTATATCAGGTGCACAAGGATTCGAATAAAATATTTGTTTCAAAATACGCGTGATTAGAAAATGTCGCTACCATTTCAGTATTTTGAATAACGTAACCTAAGTCGAGTGAATATAGTTACGTTTTGGCAGTATGGAAACAGAACGAAAATCACGGAAGTATTTTGTTTCGTTTCGGTCGGATCCCTGCTTTCCCAACATTTTTTTTGTTAAAATTTCCTTGCACTCATCCCCCAGATTTTGTCGAATACAAAAAAGAAGTAAGCACGTATTTTTTTTTTTTTTTGAAATCGATTGATTTTTAGGGGTTGTTCAAAACACATAAAGTTTAACGTGTATTTCCTCTGGAAAAAAGGCCTTTTCGGAAATTTGCGATAGAATCGTTAATATTAGATTATCTTACTGCATCCGGCATGATTTTCTTGAAAACTGTCTGCTGAACACTTTTTAAATTTAACCCCTATAAGCCATTTTTGTAGCGTCTCGAAAAACTCCATAAATGCAAAAACGAAGTATTATGCCCCGCGTGAGAAAAAGTTCCCTTGCTCAAGCATGGGTCAATAATAGGTCAAACATGTTTAAAGTTCGACGGATTCCAGAGTTTAACTTGCATAAAAACACTTGAAACCTGACTAATTCTCTCTATTTATCATTTCACCTAAATTGGCCTAGTCTTAATTGCTTCTTCGTAACAAAAATCATAATTGGTTCCTAACACAGAACTGTACGCATTACTCCAAAGTTAAGTTTCAGAAATTTATTCAATCTTTTTAAATCGATATTTTCTAGTTGAAGAATAATATTTTGCAGCCCAAAGTATGATTGTTAAATAATAAAGCAGAAAATTTCTAATTGTAAAGAACAAATGGGTGAAAGAATTTGGACATGTTCAGAATTTTGAAAATCCCGTGAGCCCGAGGCTGACGCGAAAACGTGAAAGACTACGCCGACCCTAATGAATGTCACTTCACACATACTCACTTTCGACGAATTCATAGAATTCAAGGAATTCATAGATTTCCATGAATTCGTGGAATTCGGGGAATCCATGTCATTCGAAAAATGCACAGAATGAAAGGAATACAGTGAATTCAAGGAATACAGCAAATTCAAGGAAATCAGATTATTAAAATAATTCAGAGAATGAGGTGAATTCAGAGAAATCAAGTTATTACAAGAATTCAGGAATTAAAACCATTCTGTGAATTCTCAGGGTTTTGAATTCTTTGTATCCATAGAATTTTTGGAATGCCTGGAATTCTCTGAATTCCTTACATTCTCTTGATTCTCAAAATTTCTTAAAAACTATGAATTCCTTGAATTCCCCGAATTCCTTCAAATCTCTGATTTCCCAGAATTCCTTGCATTCGTTGATTTCTTTGAATTCGCTGAATGCCTTCAATTCGCTGAGTGCCTGGAATTTTCTGAATCCCTTGAATTCTCGGAATCCTTAAATTCTCTGAATTCAAGGAATTATCTAAATTCCTTGAACTCTCTGAATTTCTTGAATTATCAGAATTTCTAGAATATTCTCAATTCTTTGAATACTCTGAATTCGCTGAATTCCACGAATTCCTTGAATTTGTTTAATTCTTTGAATTCTTTGAATTCCTTGAATTCGCAGAATTCCTTCAATTTCCTGAATGCCTAGCTTTCTCTGGATCCCTTGAATTCTCTGAATTCCTTAAATTCTGTGAATTCCTTAAATTCTGTGAATTCAAGGAATTCTGTGAATTCAAGGAATTCTCTGAGTTCTCCGAATTTCTTGAATTCTTTGAATTACTTTAATTATCTGAATGCATTAAATTATCTGAATTCCCTGAATTCCCTGAATTCTCTGAATCCCCTGAATTCCCTGAGTGCTAGCTCGTGATGGCGAAATGAAAAGATGCTCGATAGTTGAGGGCGCTGATCAAAATACATTTTTTATTTTTTATTTTGAAGCTTCGAGTTCGCTACGCAACTTAGCACCATTTCATTGTATCTCCACGAGTTAGCATCTTTTTATTTCTGTATCTTTGAGATGCACCCTTGTCATCTGAACACGTCAATATATTTCCCAAATATTTTAGGCCACAATTTATGAAGATAATTTTAATTATCACTAAAATCACAATTTACAAAATTCGCTCCATTTTCAATTTCGATTCCTGGGGTTTTTCGATTTTTTTTCTAATGTTTCTAATGTTAGAAGAAATGTAAGGCTACAAAAATTCTAAATGCATCAGAATGCATGAGCTGAATTATTTGTTTATCAAATGAATATATATGAATTTTCAACCCAAGCACATTTTAATTTTCATTTTTAACTTTAACATCTCTAACATTTAGGAAGCAAAAATTTAATTCTCTTTCACGAAATGAAGCTTGTCAAAAGTATTTAACTTCATCTAGAATTGGAAAGTATCCGATACCCTGATTCCAAGCATGTAGTTTTTTCAACAATTCGATCGAAATCTGTTCTTTCCTATCCATGTCAATACAGTGCTATCTCCTCTTGAAATCTTCAAGTGGCCAATTACATTCATCCGATGCTATCAGCGTAGGGTTGGTCGATGATAAGCGCTAATATAAGGGTTGGTTGTGGTTGAATCTTAATTTTGAAAGTGGCGCATATGAGTGCATTGGAAATCCCCTACGGATATCCCTTCATCATTGCGGATGAAAAACTTTTCACTCAGCTGGTTATCGCTTTGCCAAATGTTATGACCTACATATCTTGGGCAATTCTCAAGATAAGTAAACAAATTTTATGGCGCATAGGAGCGCATTTGAAACCCCGCACGAAAGTCCCTCCATCACTGCGGATTAAAAAAATTGCATTCTGTTGGCCATCACTTTGCCAAATCTTATGACATCTATATCTTGAGTAATTTTCAAGATATGCAGAAAGTTTTTATGGCGCATATGAGCGAGTTTGAACACGACAGTCCATTCATCACTGTGGATTAAAAACTTTTCATTTTTTTGGTCATCACTTTGCAAAATGTTATGACCTCCATATCTTAGGCAATATTCAAGATATTCCGAAATTTTTATGGCGCATATGAGCGCATTTGAAACCACATACGTCAGTCTCTCCATCACTGCGAATTAAAAGCGCAATTCAGTGGGCTATAAAAAGCCCGAAAATTAACAGGGGAGGGGGCTTGTGTAACTGAACATCACAAGTACCACATTTAGTAGTTGGAGTCTCAAAAAAGGGTCTAATGTGTTCTAAATTCAGACACTGCTCTGACGCTAAACGTGGTAAAACGGCCGATTTCGGACACTTTTAGCGTCAAAGTAGGGTCTAAATTACATTGAAATCGCTGCTTATTTAGAACCTAATTTACTTCTCCCAGCGCCTACTAAGGTAGGAGTTACAGGTTCAAAGCTGACAATTAAATTTGAACTCGAGTACGCATCATTTCACAAACAATTTTTTTGTGCATGAATCGGAAAAATACGAATCGCCTGAATTCCTGTAAAAAATAACACATTTCATCCCAGAGAGATCCTGTGACTGATTTGCCTGATTTAAAATGGATTCGATTACATGTAAGATTTATCCTATTTTTACTGCTTCGATTTTGGTCAGAAAATTATGAGTTAATGTATTTAACATTTATATTCTTGTTTACACATCAGTAAATATTTTACTTAATGAACTTTCATATCTTAACAACATCATAAAGAAATGTTAGGCTTATCGAAAGTTGCATAAAGTCGAGGGGCCGTTCACTGGAGGAATCAGTGATTTTCCTCACTTAGAATCGATTCAGAATCAGTCACTCGTCAAGAGATTTTGTTCGCAAAAGTTGAAATATTTAGAGGTTCGTTGCGAGCGTGAGATATTCTTGTGTAACTTGAAATTTTCAATATGTATTTTTTACACTGATAAGAACAGATTTTCAAAAAGAACCTAAATTATCCTTTACTTTGAATTTAAAAAAGGAGAAAAAGTGATCAAGAATGACAAACTCAAATTGAACATCGACCTGACGTTCTACAGGTCGACAGTTTGTAACGGCCGCAATAAACACTACCTTGCTTTAGGCATAAATCAAGTGTATAGCTGTTGGGGACCGATGCCTAAAACGTTTACTGAAGACTTGAAAATTTTTCAATTATCCACTGAGGACTTGAACCAAGTAAGAATAAAGTGTCCCGAAGTAAAAGAGGAGTCAACTATAAGAACCCTTGCAAAAGGGAGATGATAAAAATGTGCTATCGCGGGATACCATAATGTATTTCCCTATATTCTAAGGAGATAACATTGCCGTAGACGCGCCACCACCCCTGTTTCAGGAATTTTGAGGAAGTCCTCCCGAGTAGGTCTCTAGAGCCTGCAACTTTAAGAAAGTTAGTATGCTCCATTCCACCAGGATTGAATAATTTTAACTATTAAAAACTTATTATACGTAGATATGAAGGATCACCATCGTACAACCCTTACGTAAGGACATAAACTTGCACAGTTGGGCAAGTGACATATGTGCACGTGCAAATTTGAACAAGCGAAACACAGAAAAAACTTAGAGTAAATAGTGTTGCAGGTAATTTCGTATTTTTACCTGTTCGGATTGGTAAAACAGAAATATTACCCTCGATGGGGAGAAACTGTCTATTGTTCTCATTAAAGTTGTCACCACCGTCTTGAAAATTGGAAATCCACTAGCTTTGAATCGCTTAAGTGAAGTTAGCTGATGGTTGGTGTAACAGGCAAATCGGATAAGTGCGGCTTCATAAAGGCTGTTTTGCCGAATCGTTAGAACTGTCAAAAGTTCAATATGACATTTACAAGGATTTCAAGGTAAACATTGAGAATTACTCCCGAACGTAGGTAAACGCAGAATAATACCCTAGATGTGCGGGTAAAGTTTACCCACATGGGGTAATTTTTGTTGCAGGTAATCTTTACCCCGAATTCCGGGTAAAGTTTACACTTAGTTTTTTCTGTGCATCTGTGCACGTGCACATATGGGCAAGGGACATCTGCTCACGTGCACAGTTGGACAAGTTATATATGTGCACGTGCACAGTTAGCAAAGTGACATGTGTGCACGAACAAGTCCATAGGAGCCCATCTGTGCACGTCGAACTTTCGACGTGTTCAGTTGTCACTTGGACAACTATGCACGTGCACAGATGGTGCTTGGACAACTGTTCACGTCGAAATTTTAACGTGCACAGATGGCACGTGCACAGTTGCCACGTGCACAGTTGTCCGTCTGACCCACGACGTGCACAGTTGTCCGTCTGGCCACCAACGTGCACAGTTGACCCCATCCCCTCAATGAGAATGTGTTCTTTGAGGCCAATAGAGCCTCAAGTAAATAAACTTCATTTTTTATCCAAAAACCAAAAAAAGCTAAGCGCGTAGCACGAGGTACATACATTATCGAGCGCGAAGCCCGGGATGAATATGATATCGACCGCGAAGCGCGAGATGCAACAACCGCGCGCCCTAGGCGCGTCCAAATTTGCAAGCATACCAAATTGAATCATTTTGCTTTAAAATCTTATACACTATTTTTCGGAATGTGAGGTGATCGTTTAATATGTTCAACAACCTTTGTTAATTTTCTCTCAAAAGTTATTTCTGAGAATGAAAAATCATTTGAAATTTTCACAAGAATATTAATAAAATTGTTTTTTCAATCTTGCAAGACCTTCTAAACTATCTAATCTTAAGAAATTATTTGAATTTCTCCTGAATTTTTTTTATGCTGTAAAATTTAAAAAAATTACCTTAAAATCTTTTAGATTCTCCTTTGTTAATTTTTAAAAAATTTTCAAATGTTTTGAAATCTTTTCAAATAATCACATAGAATTAATTTTTGTGAATAAAAAATTATGTTAATTTTTTCCTAGGAACCTCAATTTATTTTCCTTCTTAGTGAAACCTTAAAAAATTCTTAAAAAGTCTTCACAAGTTTTAGTGATTTTTCAATAATTTCAAAAGTTCTCTATATCTCCTAAACTTACTCAACTTTCTTCTAAAATTATATAATATGACAAAATTGTAACATTTTGCTTCAAATTTTTTTACTTTTTTCAATTTTAGGATATAGTTAAAAATGTTTTGTAATCTTTTTTAATTTTCTCTTAGAATTAATTACAAAACAATCATTTGAAATTTTCCCATGAATCTTAAGAACATTGCTTCATTCTCTTGACACGCTGCAAAATTCGGTTTAATTAAAGGAAATTTATATCCTGAAAAATAAAAAAAGAATCCTCAAAGTCTTGCATATTCTTTTTTCACACATTTTGAAATGTTTAAAACTTGAAATTATTCTTTTAAAATAAATCGCAAACTCATAATTTTTCTCAAACACTTGAAAACAAAGTTTTTGCCCAGAATTTAATTTTTGTATCTCTTTAAAAATGTAAGAAATTTTACAAAAGAATACTTTAGTAGCAAATTTTAAAAGCAGAATTATTTCCATTTATAAGCAATCATTTACAATTTGAATTTTCTTTTCTATTAATGAATAATGTTTAGAAACTTTCAGAAATAAATTTTTCAATGAAGTGAAATTATTGATTTATTTAAAAATTTCACACGAAGCCCCTTCCCCCTTTTTAATGTTACGTAATATGTGAACGCTCCCTATGTACATTGTACAATGAAGTTTACCTTG
The DNA here is from genome assembly GCA_932178445.1 of Andricus quercusramuli. Lineage (NCBI taxonomy): Eukaryota > Metazoa > Arthropoda > Insecta > Hymenoptera > Cynipidae > Andricus > Andricus quercusramuli. The sequence continues at coordinate 140,574 of CAKNXH010001452.1, forward strand.
ATCTTTAGTCCAGCCGCATTACAAGTAATATATATGCATGTGGTTGCAGCCTTATCCGATGTCAAATACTGATTTAATTATATCTTGCTGCCGTATGCTATAAGCCATGCCATAATGTCTGATGGTTATGTGGTTCTGTGATGTTAAATGAACGCATAATAAACTTCCATTCACACCACAGTGCTATCGAGTAAAAGGTGTCATGTATAGTGCATACATTACATGATACGTATCATACAGTAAGTACCCATTACGTCATATCTTCTACAATATTTCTGAAGCAACGGCATTAGCATATTTGAAGAAAAATAGGACTTCATAAACAATATCTTTTCTTATTTTAATTATACCTAATATACATTACAAGGGGACCACCTTACGTGTTTCACGCCCCAAACTCACAATCGATAATTATTTGGTCAAACTAACAAAGGAAAATGACACTGGGTCCCAGTGGAACCGCGGTATATCACACCCACGGCCACCCCTCAAGACCGTGAGATGAACGGCCACAGGACACGGAGCGACCCAAGAATGATAGCTCAGCATCCATCTCGCAAGTGCCTCGGCATGACGTTTTTGGCATGCGCGTATGGCTTCGAGGTTACGAGCCAGTGATGGATTCATACCCCTGAGAACACCGATTTTAAGGAAAATCATTGTAACCGAATATTCTGGATACAGTCACCGCAGTTCCCTATTCCAATTGATCGTAAGACCGAAATAATAGAACTTCCGTTCCTATTAAGGTAGCAGTTCCCTTATATGGTTTTGATACCTATCCTTCTTTTCCATCTCTATGACCGAATTGCTGTTGTCGACTAGAGCCAAGAATTCGATCGCGAACATAGTTCGGTTCTCGCAGTCAAGGAGAAACGATGTCAGTCCTCGAGAGTGTAATGGCGAGTATTGTCGACAACATGTTGATCCAGAAAATTCGGCATTTCTTGTTCTCGAAAATTTACTCTGCACATCTTTCTCGGTGTTTTCGGCACGGCAAGGGGTGGCCACCGCCCTAACTAAGAGTGATAAAGATGGTAGAAAAGCACTCTCAAGGCCACATTATATCTCTAGGCATAAGTCGTTCTCACGTGAGTGGGATACCCACATAGTATGTAACCTAGGCACACATAATGTGCATGGCACATATATCTTCTTAACGTGCCATGTGGCTACGGTATACTGTGCCGTGATTTGGAAGAACACCGTTAACTACATTTCGGATAAGTCCCTTGAGCCGGCTACCGTTAACTGCGTTTAGGTGGCTTATCTGAATTGCAGTTAATGGTGTTCTCTTAAATCACGGCAGTACTAAGGTAGAAATGACACCGTTCTGCTACGCAAAAATGAAACCATCTGGGCCTGAATAAATTCCTAATGATTTCAGTTAATCAAACGTTAGCTCTCTTAACAAGGACTGACCTTTTACATTTCTGTAAAAGTTTTCTAACATTTTCGAATAGAAAAGTCTGACATCTCTTTCTTTGCTAGGGGTTTTCTCGGAAATGTTTGCTTCTCTTCCAAACACTTGTTTCCACATTCAATATGACCTGAAAATACCACGTGACGATTTTTCATTTCCTGTTTAAAACTAAATACCTTAAAGTAGGTAAGTTTGTTTTGACTACTGAAAAACTCGTGTTTTTACACTTACGCACATCACTATATATTAAGTTTTTAATTTTTTCCAAATTGTAGAGCAAAATTTCAACAAAGGGAAATTTTTCAATTCAATCAAATTTAATCAACTTAGTTTTTACTCTGAAGCACGCAAAATTATTATTGTATATTTCAACTTCTTTCCCTATTTTCGTCCTGGTTTTTAGGAATGAAAGCAGGAAATAAGTATGTTTACCTATGCAAGAAATCTATACTACAGATTTTTCGTGGTTTTCAATGTTCTCCCTTTTTTACTTTCGCACTTGTTTTCAAGAAATTTCAAATTATATTTGCTGAAATAGAGGATTAGTCGGGCAGGTAGACAGAAGTTTGAGTTTCTCCCACTGAAGTATAATTAAAGTTTTTTATTTAAATAATTATGTAATACATCATTTTAACATAAAATGATTACGACAATGGAGAAGAGAAAAAAAAGAGATACATGAAAGCGAGGCGAAAATGAGGGGAAGGTTGCTCTTAATGCGTGTACTTATGCAAGTACATTTGGATAGAATTATATATTTGATACGATATTGCAATCACATGAAAATACCAGATATTAAGTTGATACGGCAAATGGATCGAAATGATGCAACGTTTTAATACCTCTATTCATTGTCAACTTGATTTAAATTTCCAGATAAATTATCTATAATAAAATTTCAACTACTCAACACATTATGAAAGTATTGAATCCTCTGACGTAAATGATGATGAATAAAAAACGTTTGAAATTAAATTACTGATCAGTTATAAAAAAATATTTACCTAGTCCCGCTTATTCAAAATCAGTATAGAGGTTGTGGATGTTTGTTTGCAAATGTCAGTAAATTCTTGATCAAGGATCTTTTATCGATTTGCAGAACTTGAATTCCGCAGAAAGTAATGTATTTCGAAAATCGACAACTTGGTCGATAGACTGGGTAGTCTTGGTGTTCCAAATACATCTTCTCCGAGAAAGCTGCATTCAGAATAAAAATGTAAGGTACCAAGACTTTTTTTTCAGGTCCGTTGCTACCCCTCCCCCCCACACTTATTTCTTGCATTCACCCAAACCCATTCGATTGCAACCCAAATGCGCTCAATTGCACCAAAAAGTAAAAATTTTTCCCTAAAAAACTGTAGGAGTTACTGCAAGTGTTAAGGTGGGGTGGCTCGTGACATGCTTGCCCCTCCCTTCTTCAAAAACATTACTTTTAAATACGTAACCTTGAAGAATTTCGAATCCGTTCCTTCGCACCACTAATAGCAAGCATTGCACCACTATGATAACGGAGTTCTCGGCGAAGCTGTTGCGATCTTCGTCAAAAATAAACGTTTCAAAAATTCCTTTTTGCTCAGTGTGTCGAAGATACAAACTTGTGGGTGGCTGGTGCAACAGCGGTGTTAAAACCCTCATTATATGCACCAATAATCATATTTAACTTGAAAAACATATTCTATTAAAAATGCGCTCCATTGCACCGCGGGCATTTTTTAAACCGAATGAAAAATAAGAAAGCTATCAAGCTCTGAACACCTGAAGCAAGTGATAACCTGTGATAACTGAAATTTCCATATTTGAATATATCAAATCGCGAATGAATGATTTGATTTTATCTTGAATGCGCTCTATTGCACCAACAATTAGACTATTCTTACTCCAACAGAACACCGGAGAATGTATGAACATTGCGCTAGATCGCAAGTACTGATAATGGGAGCACGCAAGGAAGTGGGGGGGGGGGGGGTGGCTTTGGCTGGTAAACATCATACGTACGAGTATCTTGAATCCTTATTTATATTTTTTATTTCTCCTTGGCTCATTCCGAAACAGTTCAAATGCACTCCATCGCTCCACCAAAAAAATCAATTGCGCTAGATCGAAAATACTGATAACGAGAGCGCTCAAGGAGGGGGGCTGGTAACATGCTGAACGTATCTCATGTCCTAATTATTATTTTTTAATTCTCCTTGTCTCATTCCGAAGCACTTCAAATGCGCTCCATCGCTCCGTTACAAAATTTAATTGCGCTTGATCGCAAGCACTGGTAACAAAGGGGATGGGGTCAACTTTGCACGTAGCAACTTTGCACGTGCCCAACTGTGCACGTCGATGGCCAGACGGACAACTTTGCACGTTGTTGGTCAGAAGGACAACTGCGCACGTGCCAACTGTGCACGTGCACAGTTGTCCAAATGACAACTGTGCGCGTCGAAATTAAGACGTGCACAGATGGACTCCTGTGCACTTTAACGTGCACAGATGTCACTTTCCTAACAGTGCACGTGAGCATCAAAATAATGAAAATGTAAGGCCCATGTAGAAAGTTATATCTTTTGCAAAATTTTAAAGAATGTAGTCATGACAAATAATTTTGTCCAATTTTGCACCTGGTCACTGTTTTATTGTATCAGAACCTACCACTTCCTAGGTTTCAAACTCAAGTGTCAAGTTCAAGCACGAAGCGGCGAACTGAAGATACAGGTTATACTCAGAACCTTGCGAATGCTTAAAACATTCGCTTATGTATTGAAACATGAGAACCTTCATGCAAATTATATTTTATTATAAATAATAAAGGGTTTAACTATTTACTTGCATCGAAACCCCTCAACAGATTCATGGAAAATGTGATACTTCAAAATATTAAACATAGGTTTATATGCAGTTGACTTAATTAATACTAAATAAATATGAAACTCACTTACATCTAACAAGGAGACGACGCGAGATGGACATCGCCGATTCGACTGGGACTTTGCAGGATCAAAGAACACCAAAATCCATTAGGGGCTTATTTTTTCTTTCGATCTAATGGGCCTTAGTTTCCGAGATATCGAGGTTTGAGTATTTGCGCTCGAGCGCTCGACTCGCCATGGCGCGCCACTGCCCGGCTCGGCAGCCTTATTGGCGCTTACTTACAGTTCGACACTGATTTTGTGATCAACGTAAATGTGTCACAGGGTTTCTGTAAAAACGCAAACTGTTTTTTAAGTGAATCATGCAAATTATGACATGAGCAATTATATATTTTTTTAGGTATATGAACCCTAAAAAATATTTTGAAGACGAGAAGCATCCGCATGTTATTAAAATATAAAATCATATTTTTCGTTCAAACTACGCAAGATACGGAAAAATGAGAAGAACCCAATTTGTTCATCTAAAAAATATCTATGATTTTTTACAATATTAAATATTATTTTTTTTTTCTTTGAGAAACAATACACATACTTGGTTTTTTACTTTTATCGAATATTATTTGTAAATATTTAACATTATGAAAAATAATTCTATTAATGGGCAAAAGATAACAAACCGAACTATACAAGATTTGGAAAAAAGTTTGAAAATAAAATTATTCACCTTAAAAGGATCTGCCAGTTTTCTTTAGACCATTTTTCAATAGCACCCATGTATATTTTTTTTAATTGTAAAAAATAACATAAAAATTCAAAAACTATGAGAATTTGCCCGCACATGGGGTAGCATTTCTTATAACGTTTTCAAAGAAGCTACAGAAATATTTTCAGCTTCCTTCTTTCAAATTTCTTTTCTACATTTTTTACGAAAAGTTGATGAACGTTTTTTTTAACTGCCTCAGTTTGTGATACGAAATGCTCTAGAAAATAAGAAAATTAATAATATAAATGTAATTACCAATTACTTTTAAAATAAATTTGTATATAGAAAATAATTTTGGTGAAAAATATTTTTTTTAAATTGTTATCTAATGCCTTTCAATAGCATTATTTGTTATAACATAATATATATTTACAAATTATATTCAATGAAAGTAAAAATTCAAGTTTATATATTTTTTTGCAAAAAAAATTAGGAAACTATTGATAAGCCGAAAAAATTGCTTTCACATTATATATTTAAAAGGATTCAACTTTTCGTAAGTGCTGCAGCAGTGGCATTGTCATTTTCTCGTAGTACCGATTCTTGAAAATTTCTCCGCTTGATGCTTTTCGCGAAATGCGTCCTATATGCACTATACGCAGGGCCGAAACTAATATATGTACAAAATATTAGTCTGGTGATCACAGCGACAGGTCATTCATTAGACGTGATATCTAACGCAGGTGACACTGGAAATCCAGCTATGATGTCTAAAAACATGTGTACTAAACAAGCAAACTGGTAATAATTTTCCTCATTGCATAACATTTCTTGCATAAATTATCATTCGAATCAAATTGATTCAAATGAATTCAATAGTAATGGTAATTAAATTTATATTACTGTATTAGAGAAAAAATTAAAATAAGTATTTTTAACCAAATTAGTTTCTGAATAAAAATGTTTAAAAGTCGATGGTAATTAAATTCATATTATTCCTTTTATATATACTCTATAAGTCTATAAGTCTTGTAAAATAATTTGCATTGTCATTAGTAATCCGGCAGATAATGTTTTTCTTCACAATTAAAGAAAATATGCATTCTTAAAAAAATGATCTGAAGAAAACTTGTAGATCTTCTTCAGGTGAATAATTTCATTCCCAAACATTTTCTCGTATCTTGCACAAATTTACCGAAAAAAAATTTTTGTTGTTGATTATATACAGATGAAACCCGTCTTTGATTTTTTTGCATGATTCACTTGAAAAATAGTCACTATCCCCTGGACTATAGTGTTTAATAACTTTTCCAAAATGCGACAAAAACGATTTTTTGTTTTTGTTTTCACTTTCTGAGCCCGTTCTTTTTTTTTAATTTAACGTGATGGATTATTTTCATTTTAGGATTCGCAATCGACGTAAAAAACTCTAGAAAATTGATATAGAAACCCTGTGACATTTACGTTGATCACAAAATCAGCGTCGAACTGTAAGCGCCAAGGCCGCCGATCCCGGGGTCCCCGCTCTGCAGTGGCGCGCCATGGCGAGTCGAGCGCTCGAGCGCAAATACTCAAACCTCGATATCTCGGAAACTAAGGCCCATTAGATCGAAAGAAAAAATACGCCCCTAATGGATTTTGGTGTTCTTTGATCCTGCAAAGTCCCAGTCGAATCGGCGATGTCCATCTCGCGTCGTCTCCTTGTAAGTTCTAAATTCTATACAAAAATAATTTCATGCACTAAAAATGTAGCATTCCCATGTTTCTCTTGGAACGCTAACCAGCAGAAACTCGTTTTTATATGCGAAATTAGTATGCGATGACATTTATGGCCATATCGTATGAGTACTCTTAAAACTTTCTTACTTTAGGAACTAATAAGTATAATTAACTGAGCACCTCGAGATGTAACATTTGTAATTTAGAAATGAAGTCTAAACTTGACAAGATTAAAATCTTTCGAAAAAAGTAACTCTTTCGCTATTACAGTTTGAATGTTACTATGAGGATCGCTTGCCTAAATCCTCTTTTACATCTACAACCTAGGCGCAAATTCTGAATCCATCATTTTTCAATCACCTTACCGTTCACCTTCAGTAACAGATAGGCTAACTCTCCACTATGGTTAGTGCACAGTGAATTAGTATGATAGTTCATTAGTATGATGAAAATACACTACCACACTATGGGAAAGTTTTTCCGAAATATTACACTTTTGGAATGTATACAAAATACATCACTTACCTTCCGAAACTAGATTTTTCAATTTTTGCAGAATATCCTGAACACAAATAAAACTTTTTCATATTGTTTACAAGATATGTGAATCTATAAATTATTATCTTCTTACGTGGGTGACTAAATAATTCTAAATTTGAATATTTTAAATGGAAGACAGGTTTTGGATCGCTTTTAAGTCCTTTGGAATCAGCCAGAGAGAAATGAAAAATATCAAGTAGGACTTGAGATACGTATAGCGTGTCACCAGTCCCAAAACCTCCTTGCGCGTTCTCGTTATCAATACCTGCGGTCTAGTGCGATTGAATTTTTTGGCGGAGCGATGAAGCGCATTTGAAATGCTTCGGAATGAATGAAGAAGAATTAAAAAATATTGTTAAAAAAATATAAAAAATATTTCGCGGAGCGAAAAGGAGTAGATCTTTTTTTCGAATAAAAAATTTAATT
>CAKNXH010001452.1:148840-167074 GCA_932178445.1 Andricus quercusramuli
CCCCCCCTCCCCCCCCCGCCTCCTTGCGCGCTCTCGTCATCAGTACTTGCGATATAGCGCAATCGAAATTTTTGGTGGAGCGATGCAGCGCATTTGAAGTGATTCAGAATGAGCCGAGGGGACTTAAAAAATATTAATTTGAACTCGAGATACGTATAGCGTGCCACTAGCCCCCACCTGCTTGCGCGCTCTCGTTGCCAGTACTTGCGATCTAGCGGCATTGAATTTTTTGGTAGAGCGATGAAGAACATTTCGAAGTGCTTTAGAATGAGCCAATGAGAATTAAAAAATATTAAATTCAAAGCGAGATATGTATAGCGAGTCACCCCCCCCCCCCACTCCTTGCGCGTTCTCGTTATCAGTACGATAACGATATCAGTAAAATAACATTTAAAAAAAAGCTTCCTTTCGCGGTTCACTTTCGGAAACCCATTATTGTCATTTTGTTTTGCATACTGGAACTAGTACGCCCTGAAGTTGTGCTCCTTGATTTTTATTGATCATCTAAAGCGAATCATATTAAGTTCGAATCCTAGATCAAAATATCTGCAACAGTTTGATACCCCAAGCTTGATTATTTACTTTTCGTTTTTTGCATTCAGGGAAGTTAGGTTGGCAGTAAGAGAAGTTGGGCGGGCAGTTAGAGAGGGTCTCGTTTCTTTTCACAGCGATGGTGATATTAGCAGCAGCGATGACGAGATATTTTCTAATATAGAATGCTAATTTACATTATATAAACATTAACGGTATATGGCTGCGTGTGTGATTATCTGAAAAAATTAGTAATTTCATAAAACGAACCTATTTTTCACTACATGCAGCTTATTGCTGCAATTTCTGACAGATGCTAGCTCAGTGAGTGTAAGGGTTAATGGGGAAAAAGAAAATGGGCCTCAAAATTAACGTGAATAAAACAAAAATTATGGTTTTTGAAGGAAAGGGTAAGAAAACAATGTGCAACATTTTCCTGAATGAAGAGAGAATATAGAAGAAGATCTTGGTTGCCTATTTACTAGTCACGGAAAGATAGATGGGGTGTTAGATAGGCGTATAAACGAGGATAAGAAGGTTCTTGGTCGAACAGGGCTCATCATTAGAAGTCAAAATATATCAAATAAAGCTGAAAGGGAGAACATGGTTCTATATTTATACCGAAAGTACTGTACAATAGCGAGACGTGAACCTATCAAGAAAAGTATAATAGCAAAATTAACGCGATTATCATGAGATTCCCCAGATAACTAGTTGACATATGAGAAGGAAATTTGCTGAAATGGTTTGGGCATGTTGAGAGAATGAAAGATTAACGACTAGCCAAATAAATGTATCAAGGTAAAGTGAATGGCAGTGTGCCCAGAGGCAGACCGCGGAAAGAATGTTTTGAATGTGTAAATCGGACCCTAATTCGAAGAGATATAAGAAGCCATAGAAAAACAAGATCTTGCATGAGAAAATGCATGAACCTGAAGGAAGCTCTTGATGTATACCAGGACAGGAAAGTGTGGCGACAAATAGTTTATAAAAAGAGTGTCAGTGAATGAATGACACCTGAAACAAAGACCATGGATACGTTAGTATCCAAGGTCTAATTTTCGATGAATAAATGAAAAAGTGTTTATGGGCCACCTGAAAATTTGAGAATTTTTGTTGGACATAATGAGCTTATCGACACGCAGATAGCAAACTTAGTTTTACGCTTGTTTGCTGCAATTACTAAAAGCTTCAACTTTCAAAGCCGAGTTTCGACCTCGAGGGACGGCCTCCGTCGTGCTTTTTGTTTTTCCTATCAAGAGAGGCTCAAGCCTTGATTAATTCATCGTTCGTTCATTCATTCTCCGAAAAGGTTTAAACGATGGTGGCGATGGGATGAGATTTTTCTAAATAAACTCGCCGTTCCTCATACACAAAGATAAAGCAGGCCGTTGACTTCTGGTGAGAGGCCAAAAGGCGTTGAAGTAACTAAAACAGTCCCTTAAGCGACGTTGGTTAATCACTTCCGAAGAAAAATGTCTTACAATCTGTGCCACTCGTCCCAGCTAACCCAACATTCACATACATAATTTGCGTAAGACCTATTCACTTCAAGTGTGTGAAAGCGTTTCAACTTCTTTTTAAAATTGGATTAAACGAATTTATGTACTGCAATGAATTCATATACTTTCAATAACATGATGAGACTTTTCAAGCTTTTTATTGGTAGCTTTTTCCTAATTGCATTACTATTCAGTACTGAAAGGTTTTGGTAATCATAACCAATTTTATTTAATTTTCCCTTGATTATTATTGATAACAATAATCTGTGTATTAATGCATTCATTCACTTTGTCCACATTGAAGCTCTTATGTTCCCAGTAACTTTTCGTGTATTTTTGGTCTCGCGATAATTTGTGTCATATCCATGTTGTACTTATTCGGATCACGTTTTTGAACGGGTAGTAAGCGTGATAGAATTCCTTGGTTTTCAGAGGGTGTGACGAAGAATTGAATTCAGAAAACAATATAAATTTTTCTAGGCTAAATAGAGGTTTTCTTCGGTTTATATCACAAATATCGGCCGTATCGAAAAATAATTTTTTTTCAAATCATCGGGGATATAGAAATATATCTCTCCTGTTCAACGAATTTATGCATGCAACCAAGCGTTCTCAATGCTGAGCAATACGTTTTACAGCCTGAGCCCTACACAGTAGGGCCAAATCGGATTTTCATGGGCAAATTAAGGTAGAGCGTACAATAATTGAGCGATTGGATGCAATAGCAGCCTACTTGCATTTTCAGAAGTCGCTTATCATTTATTTATTCTTCATGAAGTTATGTGGAAAAAAAATTAAAAAACATGTAGCTTCTAAAAATACAAGTAGGATTTTATTCCACCCATTCGCTCAATTCCTATTCGATTTACAACTTTTTCTTATCGATTCAACACTCAGTTTCAAAAAACCATGTGTCCACCGCTTTTTGAAAAAGGGTTTTATACTGTTGTTATTCGACGAACAAAGCAAAAAAGTAGGTATTCCTCATGACTCATGTCACCTATTTTGTTCAAACTGTTTTGAATTGCTCAAAAATGTTCAGGGTCAGTAAAAAAAAGTTCATAGGAATGCTTAATTTCTCACTGATATCGGTGGGCAAACATAAAAAATGGTTTATCATTATAAATTGTTCAATTCAAAATGATCATTATAAATTGTTATAAATTATAAACTTCTTTCTCGCGGAATAAGGAAAGTCTAATTTTCAACGTAACTTTGATTATGGCTCTTTACATATTATCCATTTTTTTTAACATAATAAGAAAATTCAATAAACAAATAAACTTTTTAGCTGTCAAGAAATAGACTACCAAAATACTGCTCGGTAACAATTCGCGACATTACATTATTTTACTAATAAAATGTTAGTTTTTGGAGCCTTACTAGAGGAAAATACTAGTTAATATAGCTTAATTTGTTATGAACAAATAAGCAAATGATTTATATATTCCGAGAGCATTGCCTTTTATTAACATATATTCATATTTGAAATTTTGTTACACAATGCTTGATTATAATAACCTCGTTACATCAAGAAATATTTTTTCATAGCAGTGCAGAAATTTCAGCGTGGCGTGGGTCGGGCCCAGATCTGGCAGAATGTGGGCCCAGTCGGGCAATCCTACCAGCGCCAGATTCGAAATGAAATGCCTAACCTGATCAGGGCCAGACGGGGGCATCCAGAAGGTCGGTCGGATCTGGTCCAGACCAGCCCCCTCTTATTTTTGTATTCTTAGCCACACAATTATTTTTTCCTAAATCGAATTAAATCTTTTTTAGATAATTTGGGCCTATTCCTGTTTCGAATTAAAATCTGTATTAAAAGTGAAAAATTGGCTAATCTCAATAGTTTTTGCGTAAAACCTTTTTTTTTTATTCTAACATGAGCATTAAAAAAACGTTTGACACAAAAACTATTAAAATTAGCCACTTTTTCACTCCGAAATCAGATTTGATTAAAAAATGGGATAGGCCCTAAGTATCTGAACAAAAGTTACTCAGATATTTATGCAGTAAAATAAGGCAATTCAATTTTGAAGTTAGGTCCTGATTCCAAGGCACTTAATAACACACGTCACTGTACATAATTTTTTTTTCCTTCAAATAAGGTTTTTTACAAAATATTTAAAGTTTGGTACCCTAATCTACGTTACTAGAAACCCCACATATATCAATAGGATTTTATACATTTTGTATGACATTAAAATTTAGGATAGGATTTTCTTCGACTTGTTAGAGGTTTACGGGTTCCATTTCAACTTTTGCATTTGCTTGAATCGGAGCTTCAATCGTTTCCTCATTAGGAACTTCCAATCCCTCTTCATCTTCAGTATCTGTAATTACTTGTTATTTAGTGCAAGTTATTAGTAAAACAGACTTGGAGTTGATTACCTATTTCTTGTTTTCACCATTTCTATCTTGTTTTTGGCATTATGCCAAAATAAATAATATTTTTATTCTTTTTGATATCACATCACACTTAAAACCGAGCCGTATTGTATGAAATATAAAACAAAACTTCGGATATCGGGCGGTCAGCGCAGCAGATGGCGCTGCATCTTCCAGCTGGTATTTTCTCGATATGTGGTTCCGACCCGAGCCACAAGAGTAGCCATGCGAAAGCCACAATGTGGCAAACCCGATCGGGGCCACGTCGGAAATCGGGACCAAATTGGACAATTTCTGCACGGGCCCGTGCAGAAATTTCAGCGTGGCGCGGGTCGGGCCCAGATCTGGCAGAATTTGGGCCCAGTCGGGCAATCCTACCAGCGCCAGATTCGAAATGAAACGCCTAACCTGATCAGGGCCAGATTGGGGCATCCAGAAGGACGGTCGGATCTGGCCCAGACCAGTCCCCTCTTATTTTTTTATTCTTACCCATGCAATTATTTAAAATTTCATGCAGTAATAAATAAGAAATACATTAAGATCTTTATACTTTATTAAAAAATGTTAGAAAATTGAAATATAGCATTTTTCGTAAATTTCATGGAATAGGGGAAAGTTGCCTAAGACGAGCCCCCTTCCATATTTTCCGAAAATGTTCGATGTTAAGAAACTTTAGAAACAAGAGCGATTATTGGCATCATAGTTTGATGTTTTCTTTACAAAGTTCACACACATAAAAGTTCAAAAAATGTTTAAAAGGCAATGAACTTCGATGTTGAAAAAAATATGTATTTGTCTCGTCTTAGGCAAACCGGTGTCCTAAGACGGGCCTCTTTTTAAAATAAAAAAAGCTATGGAATTAAACACTTGATATTGATGAATTTTATTTTCAGCGTATTGTTGAAACATAATCTTTACGTTGATGACATATTAGTTACGTAAAATACATTATGAAATGTAAAATAAGCGTTAAATAAGGTCTAACAGAAAATCAGTATAAAACAAGTTCAAGGACTAAATATTTATGAAAAGTTATAAAATTTCGAATATGATTCATCTCAGATCTAGAGTTTACTGATATAAATCAAAAGAGCAACATAGTTTAAAAATTTTCTTATTTATTATGTAAAAGCAATAAAGAGGTTAGGTCATTACCATCGGGACCATCGGAAACCCACAAGGAAAGCAGATTTCGCTTTTACCTACATTTCTCTAGCCTAACCGGGGCTCGTCTTAGGAATTTCCCATGATCATAATTTTTTAATTATTTTCATTAAACAGCATAAGAATTAATAAAACGTAAGTATCAGTTGCAAAGTTTACAAAATTATCTATCAAACAAAAACATAACTTACTCCTTCAAATCATTAGAAGTTATTAAATCACAACTTCTAAAACAGGTAAAAGTTCGTTCTCTAACGAACAAAATAATTTTTCCTTTCTGTTTTTGTTAATTTACTTCCAGTGCAGGAAAAAACATCTTCAAAATAACCAGAATTTTGCTGAACACGTATTCGCATGCGTGAGTGATGACTATAATGCTTTCGTACAAAAATATTCAGGGTGTCCCCTCTTAGGAGGGGGCTCGTCTTAGGCAACTTTCCCCTAATTATGAAGAAATTCTGGCCAAATTAGTGGTGGAGAATTCGAAATTTTCTTTTTCCATCCCAATCCTTAGCGTTGCTGAAGACATTACTTATATGAGATAGTACATCTTCTTCAGTTGTTTTGTACTTTTCACAAAGAACAGCTGCCAACAAATTTTTTTAATTCATTATAACAAAACAAATGTTATTATCGAGAGAATAAAATTACTTTTATTTTACAAATTTCCTTGCCATGGACACATAAGCACACGTGACACACTAGAAGTTCTTTTACTTCATTGGGTTCATCGTCAACCAATTCTACGATGCCATCTTCGAATCCATCTTCGTTATCGGTATTCTTGCCATTTTAGAAATCACTTCTTTTTCATTTAAATTGTATACAAGTTCATGAAGCACAAATTAAAAAAAAAGTAACTTCTGAAAATTCTAGAATACCGTTATTCCATCTAACAGGTCAATTTAGAAGTACTTTTTGGATTATTCCACTGCAGTTCTACTTTTGCAAGACTCCATGGATTTAAAACAATTGAGAAGTATATAAAATCGTTTAGGATTAAAGAAGACCCACGTGGAAGAAGAAATAAATTTCATGATATTTAGAGTTAGCTCATCGCGAAATTGTTTGTTTTTACAGAAAAATATTTTGTTAAATAAATTTCAGATCCTATCACAAAATTACACTCTAAAGAAACACAAAAAATAAAAAATACAAGTTCAGATACGAAATTTTTTTCTGAACCCTGAACAATTTTAAAATAGTTATTCTTAGCAGTCATTGGAAGTGCACCTTATATAAATTCCCTGATTTTTGCAAGCTTTTTCTCAAAATACTTAAATTAATGTAAAGGCTTTGGAAAAAGGAACAAGCCTTGAAATTCAATTTCTTTATTTTACTCCGTAAATACTCCAGTTAAATCTTTTTTATATAATTTGGGCCTATTCCCGTTTCGAATTCAAATCTGTATTCAAAAAGTGAAAAATTTGCTAATCTTAATAGTTTTTGTGTAAAACCTTTGTTTGTTATTCTAAGTCGAGCATTAAAAAAAGAACGTTTGACACAAAAACTATTGAAATTAGCCACTTTTTCACTCCGAATATCTGCGAAAGTATCTGAACAAAACTTATTCGGGTATTTATGGAGTAGAATAAGGCAATTCAATTTTGAGGTTAGGTCCTGATTCCAAGGCCCTTAATAACACACGTCACTGCAGATAATTTTTTTTTTCATCAAATAAGGTTTTTTAAAAAATATTTAAAGTTTGGTACCTGAATCTACATTACTAGAAACCGCACCTATATATCAATAGGATTTTCTTCATTTTGTATCAGATTAAAATTTAGAATAGGATTTTCTTCGACTTGTTGGAGGTTTACGGGTTCCAATTCAACTTCTGCATTTGCTTGAATCGGAGGTTCAACCCTTTCCTTATTAGGAAATTCCAGTCCCTCTTCGTCATCATCGTCAGAATCTGTAATTACTTGTTATTTAGTAAAATGAGGTAATTGAATTGTGAGATTAAGAAAATTAGATAAAAAAAAATTAAGAATAATAAAATTATAAGAAAATCATAAATATAAATTTTGTGCTGCCTGTCATAAACGGTGTTGAAAATAAATTAAGATGAATAATCGGTCTGAGTTATACACTCTAAAACTGACTTGGAGTAGATTTCCTATTTTTTGTTTTCACCATTTCTCTCTAATAAACCTAAAACATTCTGACGATCATCGACAAAAATTACGTAAGACAATAAAGCCAAGTGAAATCACAAACATAACCTCTGCAAATGTTCCTACGTTTAAGTTAATGTTTATACAGTTTTCTTAACTTATTATTTTCAATTCATTTTGAGGATAAGTTTGCTTGACAGATTATAATAAATCTACTTACCTTCATCTGCATTGCGCAAGTCGGGAATGGTAGCAATTATGTTTCCGTACCCGTAAGGTACTTTTAGTTTTTGGCATTATGCCAAAATAAAGAAAATTCCATTATTTTTGATATCTTCCAGCTGGTATTTTCTCGATATGTGGTTCCGACCCGAGCCACAAGAGTAGCGATGCGAAAGCCACAATGTGGCGAACACGATCGGGGCCACATCGGAAATCGGGACCAAATTGGGCAATTTCTGCACGGGAAATTATCTCAGAAGTTGTTGACAATATTTTTTGATGTTATGAAAAGGATGATCTGGATCTCTAATTCTATTTACTTCAGATATCAAACGACCTTCTATCATTAGGAATGGAGCTATATACACTATCGCTATATTTTTCCTGTAATTCAAACATACTTTACATAATTGAGCTCAACTTTACAGATATACTTTAGCCATACTTTGACAAAGCTTCAGCTAAACTTTAGCTATACTTTAGTTAAACAGCAACTCTACTTCTCAGATATACATTAGCAATACTTTTCCTATACTTTAAACATACATCGTTATACTTTGCCTATATTAGAGCTATACATTCATTAAACTTTTTTCGAATGTACATGAAGTATGGGATAGGCTCCTTTAGCATAATTTTACTATACTATCTGAGAGATCACTCCCATAGAATTTCCCAGATATTTTCATAGATCAATTCAATTCCAAAGTTTTTTACCCGAAGTTAATTTGTTTATAAGGCTATTCATATGAAAAAATGTATACCTGCTGGTGAATTGTCCTCGTAAAGGGACGAAGTGGAGATACTATTATTTAATATACCCAAAAAAACAAAGTCTATATGTCGCAAAAAGGTTAAATTGTGAATTTTTCCATTCAATTTGATCAAAAAAATTACAATGTTTACTGAGAGATGAAGTAATGTCAAAAAATATTACTAAAAAGTTACTAAATAAAAAAATTTCAAACTTGCTCACCAATATAAGTGAACGTCTCTAGAAACTATTTGAGCTTTTTTCTTAACATTGCAAAGCAACTTCAAGCAGTTTAATAAAATAGGAAACTTGAATTTTCGGGAAAATGTATTTTTTTACTTTTTTAGTCAAAGAACAAAAACATAAAACCATTTTTCAAAATTCAACTGCCACAAAGTTATTCTAAAAGTAAAGAATCGACCTGGAGAAACACTTTGAAATCGGTTAAGAATATTATTAACAAACCTCTTGATCATCATCAAAAAGTTCATAAAGTTAATTAATTTTCTTCAATGATCTGTGTAAATAGGATTCTCTTTCAATGTTCCGCAAGCACATAACGATGGGTCCTAAAAGAAAGTACGCAACTCACGGTGACGGATAGAATCTACGAAACTCACAGTAGCGGATAGAAACTACGTAACTTCATTTTTTCAGATTTTGAGTTACCGTCTGAAAATGTTGGAGTGTTTTGAAAGCCGTCATAAGAACGCTTCCATTTTTCTCTTGATCGATTTAAAGCGTATTAATTAATAAATAACCAATTCACGCAACTTGTTTTTGCAAGTGGATTCCGTGATGAAAGTACGTAGCTGGGCTAAAATAGTTCTACCCTTCACCATGGCGCCAGTTTTGCTGTCATTGACTTGCATTGATCATAAAAAAACCCTGACCTCAAGCAAAGTAATATAATCGGATTTTATTTAGATCAATATTTATAATTTATAAATATTTTTCTATTGAAGACGAAGCTTACATAATATGAAAGTCCTGGCGGAGAAGGAAAATTCAATTGAATTTGAAACTTCTAAAAAGTTTGAGATTAGATCAAACAACACACTATTGAAGTTACATAGAAAAAATCACTAACTGTTATGAACATAAATTTCAGGTTATGTGTACTTCATTCTGCGACGATCATAGGGTCACTAGGAAGACTTCCTTATATCTGGAATAATTACACCTGAATTGTGAAGACAAATGAAACTTTCAACACGGTTTCCTAAAAACTTGCATTTTGTTACTTGCATATTTTCTATCCGTCCCAACGAGTTGCGTAGATTCTATTTGTCAGCGCGAGTTACTTCGATTCTATCGGTCAGCGTGAATTGCATACATTCTTTCAAGTTTTGCTTCATCGAAAATAGGACAATTTGAAATAAATTTAAATTAAACAAAAATCAACTGAAACGGGATTGGAAAGAGTAATTGAGAGAGGGGATTTTAAACAGTCTGCTATTAGGAGATATTTTTTGAGATAAATTGAAAGCTTATGAAAGGGAGTTTCTTCATGTGATTTGTATCGAGCAAAAGATTTAGTCGTAGTAAAGTTGAAAATAATTGTGACATATCAAATTAGTATTAATTGCAGTTCTTCGAATACTCCTGAGGATTTGGCGGATAATCGATTGGATCGAATCTCCGCTTGTTGGGTTCTTCCGCCTTTTATTAGTTGTATGATTTCCTCCGGGACTCTTCAGTTTCTACAAGATTTTTCTTCGCAATGGATTATGGTTATCTTACTTTTCCTTAATTTACTCCTTTTGAAGGATTTATAAGAATATAGGCAGAACAAGAATCAATGACACAGAATAACAGAATCACAGAATTGAATCTGGTGGGAGAACACACCAACGAGGACCGCAGTCTAACTCACAGTTTAAAATTCAAAATTCGAAATTGTGAGGAAAGAGCTTCATGTATTTTTTTAACGGCCCCTAACATAAGGCTGTATCTAGTCGTCCCGAAAAATTGGGAAGGTTGGAAAAGGGGATGGACTAGTCGTCCTTAAACTTTGGAACTACCAGAAAATCTAATGAAAATATTTGACATCTTATCACGAAGTTCGAGACGGCGAGATATTACGCTAACTGAAATGGCATGTATGATTTTTTCATTTGTCTGGCTCACGCATGCAAACATAAAACTTATTGATTATTTATATTTGAGTCAGACATTTTCAACGAATAAATGCACAAGTGACAGGGCGTTCTATCTGACACTATCATTGTAACGCTCTTATGGAATGACCTCATCCATGAACAATGCCGAGGGATGTGAATTGGCCTTTGCTAATGAGTGTGAAGTTTGCTGCACGAGGAGCAGGCGCACCGTATCCGATAACAGCAAACTTCCAAGAGTCAACCATTCATCCCGTGCGATAGCGCTGATAAATATTTTTTTTTAACGCACGCACGAAATTTTCGCTTTTCGAGGCATGTATTGCGTGCGGGAAGTGACGAATTCCAATGCCGTAGTAAGAAGCAGTTATAAAAAGACTTTTTCTAGCTGCTGCGCTTGCGCTCTTTGAGCAAGAATACTTTTTCCAGCTGCTACGCTTGCGCAGTTGCAGCCAGATTACTTATTCTTGCTGTTGCGCTTGCGCATTTAGATTCAAATTTACTTTCCAGGACAGCCGGAATAATAACCTCACTTCATTATGATTTAGCGCTTGAGAGACTGATTGTGAGTAGTGAATAGTGATTGGACAAACTCGAAGTGATAAGTTACCATAAATGACTGATAAATTATCATCAATTACCGATAAATTACCGAAAATTTACAAAAAATTTAGATACCTGAAATTTCCGGAAATTTGTCAATTTTCCATAAATTTCGGGACACTTGGGAAATGTTGCAATTTTCCATAAATTTCCGGAAATTTGGGAAATCGTTTGGAAATCGTTGCCTTGGCCTAAATCATGCATACAATTTTTCATCATATCGATGATCACAATTCCGACTTGCAATGCCTGTAGAGCGGCTCGAGAATCAAATTTTTAACCCTAGGGAAGGAAGTGACAGATCAATATAAATGGCGGTTTCTCACACCGTTGAAAATTTTATTTCCGACCTGCTCCACATGCATTGAAAGTCGAATTTTCGATTGAGGTATGATGAAATTAGAGTAAATTTATCATTTTTCCTGCATTCAGTTTTGTAGCCCGCCGATTATATTCTTCAGAATATCATCATCCGCCAACGATATTTCTTCCTCTTCCCCCTGTGCCTTACGTGTTTAGGAGTGGGGAGGGCAATTTAAATAGGTGATTATAATCAATCTTACAATTCCAGCATTTCACTTCTTTCTTTCCTTTAACAAATGGACAGGGAAAAGTCCTGGGGAATATTGTCGCCTGCCGATTATATTCTTTAGAATATTATCGTCCGAGAATGGTATTTCTTTTTCTCTGTCTCTTGCCTCATTTGTTAGAGAGGATAATAAAAATATTGACATATAATTAGCCTACAAGTCTAGCTCTGTAATACGGATGACCTGTAGTTCCAATAAATGAAAAAGCCACCTGACGGCACACTGTTGGCCACCGTGCTAGTCATGCAACGTCTGGCTAGAGGTAATACCACTGAACTTTGCGGGACCGTACCGTCTACGCAGTGGTTGACGCCGATATGGTCAGGCACCAGTCTATCTCCAGGGTCCGCGCGCAGTATACTTTACTGACCGTGCGATGCTAGAAGTCTCGATTGATAATTGATTAATTCCAATTCTCTGAAGCTATCAGACACATTGGTTTTTCTACTAAAATAGCAATCAGCCCTTTTCAGGACCTCTAAATTCATTTTACGAGGGGTTAGATTGTTTGATTCTCATGATAGATTGATAGACTCTGGTCCATCAGACGCATCAAATTGATCAACTACAAAATCTGCGCTCTGTGACACGAATGTTAGAGCACCCCGATGGGGAAAATATAATGGTCGAGGAGGAGAATTTCTCAATCGTCACGTCCAGCAGTAAAAAGCGTAAGCTGTCAAAGACGTACAGTCAAGGACATCCTGGTCACTCCTCTGCTGGTAGCGCTTCCATTACACCCATCACTGGAAGCAGTACGATGTCCAGGATATCAGGAGTGAGCATGCCATCTATTAGTACGCTCTCTCCTCGCAAAAACAGGCAAACTACGGCCCCGAAACCCAATGAAGAAAAAACCCTAGCTACTGGTAGAATCCCCCCATCAACGTTATTTCTAATGAAGTCAACCATCCATTCACAGTGCTTCAAAGACTGTCAAAAATCTTGCACTGTGTTCAAGCCTATCGTCTACAACATAGGCTCAGATATTTATTCAGTGCGCTTTCTAAATTTGAATTAGTGAAATTTCACTAATTGATAGTGAAATTTCACTAATTCAATTAGAGAGAAGTCGGCCACTCACGATTAGTAGAAAACTGCTAATTTGATTAGTAGAAATTGTCCACTTGTGAAATGAGTGAAATTCCACTAAGCAATTAGTAATCCCTGTCATAGCAGTGTGTACTAATTGAAGAGTGAAAAGTCACTAATTATACAGTAAAAATGCACTAATTGTTCAGTGAAAAAATTAATTTTCTCAAAATTAATATAAATTGAAAGGAGATTATAAAAAATGCTAGAATACAAAGAATATGCACTGTAATAAATTCATGTAAGATTTATTGACAATAAAACAAAATATTTGAAACAAAAAAGTACATTGATATTCAATGATGTTGTGTTTTTGGCCAGGTATGTATGTATACCATTAAGCCATTTCCCTTTCGGGGTAGGCGTGACACTACCCGATTCGGGTAGTGTTTCTGGGTGGATAGTTTCTTGAAATAAATAACTACAAGTGTGGGCTCACCACACCCACGATGAGCCAACAACACACAGTAGTATTCCCGAATGGTCACCCATCCAAGTACTAACCGCGCCCAATACTGCTTAACTTCAGTGATCTAACGAGAACTTGTTTTTTCAGTGCGGCATGGCCGTTGGCGATAATAAATAAATAAATTGATCTTGAATTCCTTTTTGTCTACTGGCCATAGTTAAATAGAACAATAATAGGATAATTTCAGGGTGGCCGCTGGACCGGGAATCTTATGAGACCGGGAAAAACCGGAAAAAAACAGTGCATTTATTTTTTGACCAAGAATTTTATTAATTTAAAAATAGTCTTTCCAACCTGTATTTCAACCCTCCTTAAATAATTAGATACATTTTTATATTTTACAATTATGATATCATTCAGTTTGGAATGCGTAATTCGAAAATCTTCCACTTGAAAAATGTTCCATTTTAGACTTTAATTTTCAAGCGTAAATTTTAATTTGAAGAATTTCTAAATGAACTTTTACATACTTAAGCAATTAGAATATTAGAAGCGTTTGAAATTGATGGTTTTGAATAAAAAACCATTTTTGGTTGATCAACTGTGAATATGAATTAAATTAATGATTTTTAAAATTGAACTGTATTTTAAGGATTAAAACAATGCGAACCTCAAATAGCGTGGCATCAAATGGCACGCAATGTCATATGAGGATATGACTTCAGATTGGTCAAAATCGTTGCAGTTCACTAATTAGTTAGTGAACGCTCTCAGTTACTAATGAATTAGTGAAGGGAAGATACTAAATAATAGTGAACCATATTTACTAATTGAGATCAGTAAAAATTTTACTAATTTATTAGTAAAATATTCACTATTTCAAATGTAAAACATCAAAATATTACTATTTGGTTAGAAATATCCCGATTTTTCTTCCTGAAGACTCAGTACTGGCTGAGCTTCAGGAAGATGGATATACAATCACGTTAATTAGTTGAATGAGAAACCGACTAACAAAAAGGGCTCTTCCCATGATACTCCTTACAGTCCCAAACTCACATCAGGCATAACAGCTGCTTAATCTGCAATCACTTGCATACATCAAAATTAAAGTCAAGCCCTAAATTAAACCAAAGGAAACCTCCAGTGTTTTAACTGCCACAGGTTTCACCACGTATCGGACATGTGTGACGCTACGCCCCGTTGCGTGAAATGTGGGGCCTCGCATAAAAGCTCTGTCTGCCCAAAAGATAGACAGACACCAGCCAACTGCGCGAACTGTGGCAAAGACCATCTCGCCAATTACAGGAGCTGTTCAGCCTTCAAGAAAACCTCAAGGAAACCCGCCAATAATAAATTAAAATCAGGCGATTTTCAGAATTTAGTCAATTCAATCAGCAAACCACCTCATCCAGCACCGGTCGAAAAAACTACAAAAGTAGCGACTCCTCCAGTCAATGCTCTATGACCACAAAGCCGACCGCATTACAGCATTGCTGTCGCTTCTACTTCTCGAGAGCACGCAACCAGACCTAAAACCAGGCCAGCGGACAAAAAACCGCAAACTAATTCCCAAGAGAAATTCTCCAATAAAGCAGAAAATTCATTTCCGTAAACAAAAATACACCCAGCAACCACACCTGCACAAAATACTCCTGAAGCAATCCAAATTAACTTTGTAGAACTTTTAGAAAGAGCCACGACCTTAACCAAGCGATATAATGAGAGGAAAAATTAATATAACAAAAGCCATCAACTCAACCGCCGAAATCATGAGTAATATCCTAGCACTTGCTATTGAAAATGGGCAACTTTAATAATAATACCATTGAAATATTTTTTTGGAACGCTCAGGGCATCCTTCATAAAAGACATGATCTAGCCATTTATCTCTGTAAAAATAACATTATCATCTGCTTGCTTAATGAAACACTACTACGCCAATCCCTCCATATTAATCTAGTTCGCGGCTATAAAACTTACAGAAATAGCAGTAACAGAGGAACTGCAATTGTAATCCAAGAAAATACCAAACATCATCAACAAATAACACCCAAACTTGAAGCCCTTGAAGCTACTGCCATACGAATAAAAATCCACGGAAAACCATATGCTGTTGTCTCGCTCTACCAGTCACCCTAACGCGAATTTAAGAAAACGATTACATGAACTTTTTTAAACTTGCCCTCTCGATAATCGCTCCGGGCTGACTCAACGCCAAACAAGCAGCATGGAACAGTAGGTCAACCAACAAAATTGGAAAACAGTTATTTGAACTTATAAATAACAAAAAGCTGTCCGTCGCAGCGCCAGACTAGCATACCTTCTCCCCCCACAACATCAAGCATAAATCCTACCTTATAGACTTCGCAATTACCAAAAATAACTTCTACCACCATGAAACTCTCACAATTTATGAATTAGACTCAGATCATCGACCAGTTCTTCTAAGCTTTTTTACTAACGGTGAAAAAGCTCCTGTCCCGCCTCGCTATAATTTTGCAAAAGCAAACTGGCAAACATTCAACTTGACCCTACAAACTCATGTTAATCTCGTACCTACACTGACAAACACAACACACATTAACGAAGCCATGTCTAATCTGACCCTTAGGATAAAAACTGCCATTCAAGCATCAGTCCCTGAGTCTACCATTAGCAAATATGAACTACCTCTCAGCCCCGAGATTGAAGACCTTATCCACACTCGTAATAAGCTCTGTCAAACATATCAGAGAACTAAAAGCTGTATTATTAAAAACATCATTAACCGCCTATGGAAAACTATTGCAATTGAAGTCCGAGAGCACCGATGTAAAAATTGGAATACAGAAGTCGGTAAACTTCAAATAAAAGATAACTCTATATATCGTATGACTAAAGCCCTAACAAAGCCGCAAACTATTATTCCCCTTCTAAAAAATCTAGATCAAACGTTTGCGCTTTCTCCTACTGATAGAGCAAATCTCCTGGCGGCAAATTATGAAAGTAACTTCGCTCCACATGACGAGCCATCTAACCCTCAACACATTGCTGAATGTGAACAAATTGTCTCCGATTTTCTTAAAATCCCAAGTACCGATAATTTTAACAAAATAATCCATAAGGAACTAACAAAACAAATTAAAACTACTAAAAATACCAAAGCACCCGGTCCTGACGCAATTTCAAACTTAGTCATAAAAAAACGTCCGATTTCGTGTCTCACTCTCCTCGACACTATCTTCAATGCTTGTATTCAACTAAGCTACTTTTCTAATTCATGGAAAAAGATCACATTCTAGTTCTTCAGAAAAAGCAAGGATCCACATCTTCCAACCAGCTACAGGCCTATTAGTCTTCTTAATATAATGAAAAAAATGTTTGAAAAAATAATACTCACTCGCATAAACTATCACCTCGAGGAAAACAGCATCCTCAAACCACAACAATACGGCTTCAGGAAAGGTCACTCTACGCAACACATGATGCTTAAGCTTACCGTAACCATTAGCGTAAATTTCAATTGAAGAAAACATACTGGAGCTGTTTTCCTCGATGTATAAAAAGCCTTTGATAGTGTCTGGCATGTAGGACTGCTCATAAAACTTATGAATTACAACTTCCCAAGAGGGCTTATCCATTTAATACATTCTTATCTCTCCAACAGAAAATTCTCAGTCAAAATAGGCCAGACGCTCTCAAAAGAGAAACTTATCCGAGCGAGTGTGGCCCAAGGCAGTATTCTAGGACCGGTATTCTTTATTATCTACGTTAACGACATCCCTGAGGTCCCCGAAGTTACAATTGGATTGTATGCAGATGACACCGCACTCTTTACCTCTTCTTGGTCACTTCCCAAAATCCTAAGATTACTTAACAAAGCTCTTGAAATCATTGAGGTATGGGCTAAGCTTTGGAGAATGAAAATTAATGTAGCAAAGTCAAAATCAATCCTTTTTTCAGTCAGAAAGCCTGCTAGAATAGATCCACCGAAAATGTTAAATGAACCAATAGAATGGAAAAATTCCGTACAATAACTAGGGGATAAACTTCACAAACGTGTAAATTGGAAACAACATATTCAAGAAACAAAAGGGAAAGCTCTCGGGGTTATCTCGGGTTTAAATCTTATTATTAATAGACACTCGAGTCTAAAACCTGAATATGGAATCCTGATTTACAAAATGTTTATCCGAACAATCATATACATATGCCTGCACAATTTGGGGAGGTGCGTCAAAAATCAAGATTAATCACATTCAGATCCTTCAAAATAAATTTCTCCGACGTATCACAAAAACCCCTAGATATACCAAGAACTCTGCCCTTCACAGAGAATTTCAACTACCATACATTTCAGAGTATATCAAAGAAACCGCCACTAAATTCTACAAATCCGCTTCATTGTCACCTTTCGAACATATTTCCTCTCTTTGGAAATACGATTTCGATCCGCTTCGAAAACACGCGATGCCAAAAGACTTTTTAACGAAATAAGTCACCTAGGTCCAGGTGGCCTTGCCACCCCCGACCTACTAGCTACTTTCCTCTTTTTCGAGCCCTCTAACCCCTTCCCCCTCTTCTTATATTCTCACCTCTTCTTTCATAAAATAAATTAACAGATTTTGTGGTTTGCTTGCGGGCTTTTTCCCCACACACAATAAACATCACTTTAAATACCAGTCATGTCAAATTTCTCTCAGATTGTGTAACAATGCCCAAACGGGTAACACACTCCCATTCATTGGATCTCACAAGAT
>CAKNXH010001453.1:0-17881 GCA_932178445.1 Andricus quercusramuli
AAATTGTGCCAAAGGAACCCAAAACGACAAATTGTGCCAAAGGAACCCAAAGTATGAGTTCTACTAGAGACTTTTTTGTACAGAATTCCACCGAGAAAAATTGGAATTTCCCAGACTCAGGAAAGGAGGGAGTAACAAGAAGCCATCTCTCGCCGTCTTGCAAGACTTCTAAAAGCCTCCGCCTTTTTCTCATCCCTTTCATTTTCTCTTTGCTCTTAGTTTCTGTCTCGTAGCTCTTGGTCTTGGCGACCATGCTCTTAGATTTAGAGAACACGGTGATTCATCGGATGCTATTATGGGGGTAATGGACTCGCGAGTGAAAAATGGTATGGGACACGTAAAGCGAAGTGGCAACTAGCAACACCGTCTTGTGCCTCATAAACAAACAAACCAATTTTAATTTAAAAAATTAAGAATTTTCACGAGAAATTTGCTTCCCGTTAACAAATGTATTTTCTTCCTCATAGTTATGTTGAAAAATAAAGTTTTACTAGAAAAAACCGTATTTTTAAATACCATGCGTCACCATATCTTCCTTATTCCTCAATAAAATGTATCAATGTTGTAGGTCAATTGATTCTTCTTGAATCATCACGACTTTTCTATTCTCGCATCAACATTAAATTATGAGGATGAGAAAATGTTTACTATAAGAATCGATTTAAAAAATATATAAATTACCATAACTTCCCTACTCTTTAATAGAATGTAGTAATATTGTAGGTCAATCGATTCGTCTCGAACCGAGGAATCTGTTATATTCTTGCATCAATTTTGAATTCTGTTAGTGAAAAAAGTTTCACTATAAAAAACCGTGTTTTAAAATATGCATTACTATAGCTCCCTAATTCTTTCATAAAATGTATCGATGTTATAGGTCAATCGATTGGTCTTGAATCAACACAACTTTCCTATTCTCGTATCAACTTCAAATCATGAGTATGAGAAAATATCTACTATAAAAATCGATTTTAAAAATATATAAATTACCATAACTTCCCTACTCTTTATTGAAATGTATTAATATTCTAGGTCAATCGATTCGTCTCGAACCACGGAATCTTCACTATTCTTACATCAACTTTGAATGATGTTAATGAAAAAAGTTTTACTATAGAAAACCGAGTTTTAAAATATTCTGCATTATCATAGGTTCCTTTCTCTTCAATAAAATATACTAATATTATAGGTCAATTGATTTTTCTCGAATTAACACTTCTTTTATGTTCTTGAATCAACTTTGAATTATATTAATGAAAAAAATTTTATTATGAAAACCCGATTTTCAAAATATATAAATCACCATAACTTTCCTACACTCTTTGATAAAGTGTATTAATATTCTAGGTCAATCGAATCGTCTCGAACCAAGGTCTCTTTTATATTCGTGCATCAACTTTGAGTTCAGTTGAAAAAAAAAGTTTTACTATAAAATACCGTATTTTCAAATATCATGCGTTACCATAGCTTCCTTATTCTTCAATAAA
This sequence comes from Andricus quercusramuli, assembly GCA_932178445.1. Lineage (NCBI taxonomy): Eukaryota > Metazoa > Arthropoda > Insecta > Hymenoptera > Cynipidae > Andricus > Andricus quercusramuli. The sequence continues at coordinate 1,488 of CAKNXH010001453.1, forward strand.
ATGTATCGATATAATAGGTCAATCGATTAGTCTTGAATCCACACAACTTTTCTATTCTCGGATCAACTTTAAATCATGAGAATGAGAGAATATCTACTATAAAATCGATTTTAAAAATATACAAGTTACCATAACTTCCCTACTCTTTATTAAAATGTATCAATATTGTAGGTCAATCGATTCGTCTCAAATCAAGGAATCTTTTATATTCTTGCATCAACTTTGAATTATGTTGAAGAAAAAAGTTTTATAATAAAAAACCGATTTTCAAACTATATAAATAACCACAACTTCTCTACTCTTTGGTAAAACGTAATAATATGTTAGGTCAATCGAATCGTCTTGCATCAAGGAATTTTTTATATTGTCGCATCAACTTTGAATTATGTTACAGAAAAAATTTTATTATAAAAAACCGTATTTTTCAGTATTATGCATTACGACAGCTTCCTTATTCTTCAATAAAATGTATCAATATTATAGGTCAATCAATTCGTCTCGAGCCGAGGAATCTTCTCTATTCTTACATCAACCTTGAATTATGCTAATGAAAAAAGTTTTACCATAGATAACTGATTTTTAAAATGTTGTGCGTTATCATAGGTTCCTTTTTCTTAAAAAAAATGTATGAATGTTATAGGTCAATCGATTCTTCTTGAATCAATACAATTTTTATATTCTCGCATCAACTTCATATTATGTGAATGAGAAAATTTTTACTATAAAAATCGACTTTAAAAATATATAAATTACCATAACTTCCCCAGCCATTAATAAGATGTGTTGACATTGTAGGTCAATCGATACGTCTCGAACCAATGAATCTTTTATATTGGCACATCAACTTTGAATTATGCTAATGAAAAAAGCTTTATTATAAAAAAACCGATTTGTAAAATATGCATCACCATAGCTCCCGTATTCTTCCATAGAATGCATCGATGTTATAGGTCAATCGATTGGTCTTGAATAAACACAAATTTTCTATTCTCGCATCAACTTCAAATTATGTGAATGAGAAAATTTTTACTAAAAAATCGACTTTAAAAATATATAAATTAGCATAACTTCCCTACTCTTCAATAAAATGTATTGATATTATAGGTCAATCGATTGGTCTTGAACCAAGGAATCCCTTATATTCGTGCATCAACTTTGAGTTATGTTGAAAAAAAAGTTTTACTATAAAAAAACCGTATTTGTAAATATTTTGCATTACCATAGGTTCCTTTTTCTTCAATAAAATGTATCAATCTTGTAGGTCAATCGATTCTTCTTGAATCAATACAACTTTTCTATTCTCGCATCAATTTCAAATTATGTGAATGAGAAAATTTTTACTATAAAAATCGACTTTAAAAATATATAAATTAGCATAACTTCCCTACATTTTGATAAAATTTATTGATATTGTAGGTCAATCGATTTTCCTTGAACCAAGGAACCCCTTATATTCGTGCATCAACTTTGAGTTATGTTGAAAAAAAAGTTTTCCTATAAAAAACCGTATTTGTTAAATATTTTGCATTACCATAGGTTCCTTTTTTTCCATAAAATGTATTAATGTTGTAGGTCAATCGATTCTTCTTGAATCAATACAACGTTTCTATTCTCGCATCAACTTCAAATTATTTGAATGAGAAAAATTATACTATAAAAATCGATTTTAAAAATATATTTAGCATAACTTCCCTACTCTTTAATCAAATTTATTCATATTGTAGGTCAATCGATTTGTCTTGAACCAAGGAATCACTTATATTCTTGCATCATCTTCGAATTATGTTGAAAAAAAAGTTTTGCTATAAAAAAACGTATTTTCAAATATTAAACATTATCGTAGCTTTCTCACTCTGCAATAAAATGTACCAATGGTATAGGTCAATCAATTCTTCTTGTATCAACGCAACTTCTCTGTTCTTGCATCAACTTTGAATGATGTTAATGAAAAAAATTGTACTATAAAAAACCGATTTTAAAAATATATAAATCACCATAACTTCCCTACTCTTTGATTAAATGTATTAATATTGTAGGTCAATCGATTCGCCTCGAACCAAGGAATCTTTTATATTGGTGCATCAACTTTGAGTTATGTTGAAAAAAAAGTTTTACTATAAAAACCTGTATTTGTAAATATTTTGCATTACCGTAGCTTCCTTATTCTTCAATGAAATGTATCAATGTTATAGGTCAATCGATTTTTCTTGAATGAACACAACTTTTCTATTCTTGCAACAGATTTAAGTTATAAGAATGAGAAAACTTTTACAATAACAATCAGTTTCAAAAATATATAAATAACCATAACTTCTCTACTCTTCAATCAAATGTAATTAGATTGTAGGTCAATCGATTTGTCTCAAACCAAGGTATCTTTCAGATGCATCAACTTTGAATTATGTTGAAGAAAAAAGTTTCACTATAAAAAACCGTATTTTCAAATATTATGCATTACCATAGTTTCCTTACTCTTCAATGAAATGTATTAATATTACAGGTCAATCGATTCGTATGGAATCAACATGTCTTTTCTGTTCCTAAATCAACTTTGAATGTGTTAATGAAAAAATTTTTACTATAATAAAACCGAGTTTTAAAATATATAGGTTACCATAACTTCCCTACTCTTTAATAAGATGTATATTATATTATCTTTCCAAGGAGTGAATGTGAGCGGAAATGGTAGGAGGGGTAGTAGGGGGAATGAAGGCAGGGGAAATAGGGGAAATTAAGGGAATTTTATTAAGGAAAATTAGGGTAGGGGAAGTTACGGGGTAGGTTAAGTGAGGGGAAGTGAGGAGAAATGTGGTTGGGGGGTCGGGGGAGGGGAATTAGAGTAAGTGATGAAAAGGATGGCTAGGGAAGTAAGAGCATGGGATATAGGGAAGATGTGGATGTAAGGGATAATAAGGGATGGGGAAGTGAGAGGAAGTATGGGGAGGTGAATTAGAAGGAATTATGGGAAAGGAAGTAAGATGGGTTTGGGGGGGGGGGGGGAAGCGGAAGTGAGGGGATGGCTAGTAAGGTATTGCGGGTGAGTAAGGGAGGGGAAGTGTTGGCTCATAGGAAGGGAAGTGGTGGAAGGAAAGTGTTAGCTAGAGAAGTGTGGAGAGGGGGAAGTATAGGTGGAAGAAGTTGGGGAAGGGAGGGAAGCGATGGTTGAAGTCAGAATCCCTATACACTCACATCCCGATTTAGTAACAGTGTCTGGAGTTCCCTGCAAATAGCCTTTTTACTAAATCGGGGGAATCGAAACGTGAACAGTCAGGGCCGCCTGAACCGTTTCCACTTGGATTGCATAATATTGCGCAATATACTTGACTGTGTACGCGCGCACTGCGGCCTTTCCGAGGCGAGAGCCTCAAACTGCAACTCGAAGACTTTGTTGATTATGGCATTGTATTTATAAATAAAATGTTATTTTATCTCCCTAGGGTCCTTGCATAAATTGAAACAAGAAACACAAATTTTTAAAATAGTTGAATCCTTAACCAAAACAGATTCATTTTCAATTAAACAGTTTCATTTTTCAACAAGAGTTGAATTTTCAACCAAGTGAGAATTTTCAGTCAATGAAGAGAAAAATGTAATGCAAAATTTTTTAAATAAATCTTAAATTTTCAAAAAAATACTTTAATTTTCGGATAATGAAATTAATTTAAAAAAAAAACAAAGAAAAAAACAGAATGATCCACAAATTAGTTCAATTTTGAACCAAAGACATAAATTTTCAATCAAAATGATGAAACTTCAACAAACAAAAAAAATAAATTTTCAATTAAGTTGTTCACCTTTTAACGAAGGAGTTGAATTTTCAACCTGAAAAAATGAATTTTCAGCAAAAAATTCAATGATTGATAATTTAATAAAATAATTTAATTTCAACTCAAAAACAGCTAAATTAAACCAAAAAAGAAGAATTTTTAACCAAAAATGAAATAAAGTTTAATTTAAAAATATTAGGGTTGAAAAAAGATTAATAATTTTTCGACAATTTTAGGTTACGTCGGCGTTTTACATCGACAATTGATATTTTCGAACAAAAATTATTCTAATTTGAACCAGATTTCGAATCATTCAAAATAAAATCATAAACAATTTTAGATTATCATTCAGTCATCAAATTTACCATTTTTAGTCATGTGAGCATTTCATACCAGAAAGGTAATTTTTTTTTTTAATATTTAAAAATTTTTTTGTTTTAAATCATGGAATTCAAAAGAATATTTACAATAATTAAATTATATTTTTTAATAAAAATTCAATGGCTAGATTGTCAATAAAAAAATATTATATTTTGATTTTGAAGCTAAGATACCAATTATCATTAATTATGAAGAATTTTGTATTTGCTTTTCTTTTCTATTATTCTAAATAAAAGATACTATAAAACGTGAAATTTTTGTATTAATATGATAATATAATAATTATTATAATATAAAAAAATTCCGCGAGACAAAAAAATAATAATCGCGCACGTGTTTGTTTTCTATGGAAATAAAATTGATGTTTTCTTATAAAAATGTTGCATTCGTCTATTTTTGTTTATTACGCTGCCATTTAAAAAAAAGAAAAAAAATTCTCTTAAAAAAAAATATCCATTTTTCGATTAAAAATTCTCCTATTTTCTCTGCAATTGAACTGTTGAGCCATCGTAATCCATAAAAATGGCATCGGACCGGCAAAGCAAAGAATCAATATCCGCTTTTGCGTTAAAAACAAAAAAGGAATCCCAAAAAAAAAAGGTTGAAAGAAAGAGAAAAAAAAATTTCGTAATTTAGACACCACCCTCACTCTTTTAACGAGTCTTGCCTGGTCACGTGTTTCTTCTTCCGCCCTTCTTTTCTTTCACTCTTTTTTTTTCTTTTCTCTATATTTTTTCCTTTTTTTGTCACCCTTGGGTGAAAATCGTCGAGTGCGAGGCTGGCGAGAAGAGGTAGTAGAAAAGCTCAGAACAAGAGGAGATGAAGTGATAGAGAAAGTAAGAGCGACTGGAACATGGGGAACTAAGAGAGCCATAAGAAGCGGCTGTGTCACACACTCTAGACAAGCCAAGATAATGCAGTGACAAAGATCCTTCCAGTTTTCACCGGGAAAAAGAACGTGTCTCCCACAATGCACTACACTCTAATTTGAAAACAAAACTTTTCAATTGTTGATTTAAGGCGAATAAATTGACCTCTAATGTTAATACATTTTATTGAAGAGTGGGAAAGTTATGGTAATTTATATATTTTGAAAAGCAGGTTTTCATAGTAAAACTTCATTACTTAGCATAATTCAAAGTTGATGGAAGGATATAAAAGATTTCTTGGTTCGCGACGAATCGATTGACCTACAATATTAATACATTTTATTAAAGAACAAGGATGTTATGGTAATTAAATATATTTTGAAAATCGGTTTTTTATAGTAAAACTTTATTCCTTAGCATAATTCAAAGTTGATGCACGGATATAAAGGATGCGTTTATTCTAGACGAATCGATTGACCTATAATATTAATACATTTCATTAAGGTGCAGGGAAGTTATGGTAATTTATAGATTTCAAAAATTGGTTTTCTATAGTAAAAATTTTTTGATTAACATAATTCAAAGTTGATGCAAAAACAAAAAAGGTGTGTTGATTTGAGACGAATCGATTGACCTCTAATATTAATACATTTCATCAAAGAGTAGTGAAGTTATGGTATTTTCTATATTTTAAAAATCGGTTTTTTAGTAAAACCTTCTTCATTAACATAATTTAAAGTTGATGCAAGGACAGAAAAGATTCCTTGATTCGAGACGAATCGATTGACCTGCAATATTAATACATGTTATCAAAATGTATGAAAGTTATGGTAATTTATATATTTTGAAAATTGGTTTTTATAGTGCAAATTTTTTGATTAACATGGTTCAAAGCTGATGCAAAAACAGAAAAGGTGTGTTGATTCGAGGTGAATTGATTGACCTATAATATCAACACATTTCATTAAAGTGCAGGGAAGTTAAGGTAATTTATATATTCTGAAAAACGGTTTTTCATGGTAAAAGTTTTTTCATTAAAATAATTCAAAATTGATGCAAGAACAGAAAAAATGCACTGATTTGAGATGAATCGATTGACCTGCAATATTAATACATTTGATCAAATGCTAGGAAAGTTATGGTAATTTTAATAGTTTGAAAATCGGTTTTTTATAGTAAAAATTTTTCGATTAACATAATTCAAAGTTGATGCTAGAACAGAAAAGGCGTGTTGTTTCAAGACGAATCGATTGACCTACAATATAATTACATTTCATTAAAGAGTAGACAAGTTATGGTAATTTATATATTTTTAAAATCGATTTTTATAGTGAAACTTTTTTTAATTCTCATAATTCAAAGTTGCTGCGAGAACAGAAAATGATTCAAGACGGATCCATTGACCTATTATATGAACACAATTTGTTGAATAATAGGGAAGCTATGGTAATTTATAAATTTTTCAAATCGATTTTTATAGTGAACATTTTCTCATTCTCATATTTTACAGTTGATGCGAGGATAGAAAATGTATTGATTTAAGACGAATCGATTGACCTATAATATTGATACATTTTATTAAAGAGTAAGACAGCTAGGTTAAGACATAATATTTGAAAATACGGTTTTTTATAGTAAAACTTTTTTCTTCAACATAATTCAAAATTGATGCACCAATATAAAAGATTCCTTGGTTCGAGACGAATCGATTGACCTATAATATTAATACACTGAAGAATAGGGAACTTATGGTAATTTATATATTTTGAAAATCGGTTTTTTATAGTAAAAATTTTTTATTAGCATAATTCAAATTAATGCAAAAACAGAAAAAATGTGTTGATTCGAGACGAATCGATTGACCTATAATATTAATACATTTTATTCAAGGGTAGGGAAGTTATGGTGATTTATATATTTTTAAAATCGATTTTTATAGTGAAACATTTCTCGTTCTCATGATTCAAAGTTGATGCGAGAACAGAAAATGATTCAAGGAGGATCGATTGACCTATTATATGAATACAATTTGTTAAATAATAGGGAAGTTATGGTAATTTATATATTTTTTAAATCGATTTTTATAGTGAAAATTTTCTCATTCTCATATTTTAAAGTTGATGCGAGGATAGAAAATGTGTTGATTCGAGACGAATCGATTGACCTTTAATATTGATACATTTTATTGAATATTAAGAAAGCTATGTTAAGGCATAATATTTGAAAATACGGTTTGTGATAGTAAAACTTTTTTCTTCAGCATAATTCAAAGTTGATGCAAGAATATAAAAGATTCCTTGGTTGGATACGAATCGATTGACCTATAATATTAATACATTTAATTAAAGTGCATGGAAGTTATGGTAATTTATATATTTTGAAATTCGGTTTCTTATAGTACAAATTGTTTGATTAACATAATTCAAAGTTGATGTAAGAATAGTGAAGATTCCGCGGTTCAAGACGAATCGATTGACCTACAATATTAATACATTTTATGGAAGAGTAGGGAAGTTATGGTAATTTATATATTTTTAAAATCGATTTTTATAATGAAACTTTTGTCATTCTCATGATTCAAAGTTGATGCGAGAACAGAAAATGATTCAAGGCGGATCGATTGACCTATTATATGAATACAATTTGTTAAAGAGTAGGGAAGTTATGGTAATTTATATATTTTTAAACTCGATTTTTATAGTGAACATTTTCTCATTCTTATATTTTACAGTTGATGCGAGGATAGAAAATGTATTGATTCAAGATGAATCGATTGACCTATAATATTAATACATTTTATTATAAAGTAAGACAGCTAGGTTAACACATAATATTTGAAAATACGGTTTTTTATGGTGAAACTTTTTTCTTCAACATAATTCAAAATTGATGCACCAACATAAAAATTCCTTGGTTCGAGACGACTCGATTGACCTTTAATATTAATACATTCTATTAAAGTGCAGGGAATTTATGGTAATTTATATATTTTGAAACTCGATTTTTATAGTAAAACTTTTCTCATTTTCATAATTCAAAGTTGATGCAAAAATATAAAAGGTTCCTCGGTTCGAGACGAATCGATTGACCTACAATATTGATACATATTTTTCAAGGGTAGGGAAAGTATGCTAATTTGTATATTTTTAAAATCGATTTCTATAGTAGAAATTTTCTCATTCTCATAATTTAAAGTTAATGCGAAAATAGAAAAGTTGTATTGATTCAAGAAGAATCAGTTGACCTATAATATTAATACATTTTATCAAAGTGCATGGAAGTTATGGTAATTTATATATTTTGAAAATCGGATTTTTATGGTAAACATTTTTCGATCAACATAATTTAAAGTTGATGTTAGAACAGAAAAGATGTGTTGATTTGGGACAAATCGATTGACCTATAATATTAGCACATTTGATCTAAGAGTGGGAAAGTTCTGGTAATTTATATATTTTGAAGTCGGTTTTTTAGAGTAAATCTTTATTCCTTAGCATAATTCAAGGTTGATGCAAGGATATAAAGATTCCTTGGTTCGAGGCGAATCAATTGATTTATAACATTAATTGATTAAAGAGTAGGGAAGTTATGGTGATTTATATATTTTGAAAATCGGGGTTTTATAGTAAAAATTTTTTATTAACATAATTCCAATTGATGCAACAACAGAAAAAATGTGAATTTTACCGAATTTTCTTTATAAATTTCCGGAAATTTATGGATATTTTCAAAAATGAATTTTGGGGAGAGGGGACAAAGGAAAGGGGAATTTGGGGAATGATGGAGAAGTGAGGAAAATTGAGGGGAAATGAAGGAAGGGGAAATATGTAAAGTAAGGGCAATAAGCGGCGATCTTTGAAGTAGGGGAAATAAGGGGAAATAATGGAAAGGGTAGTCGGGAAAATAAGAAGTGAGTATGGTACCGAGGGGAAATGACGAGAGGGAAAATGTGGATGGTGAGAGGGAATGAGGGGGAATGAGGAGAGGGAAATTCGCAGAAATGAGAAGTAATCGAAAATGAGGTAGGGCGTAGGGGAAATTATTGAGAATAAGGATGGGGAAAGGAGGGGAAGTCAGGGTGAAAAATTCTATTATTTTGGTAGAAAATTCATCTATTTCATTTCTCCATTCTCCGCCCCTAATGATTTCATGGACCGTCGATCAAAGAACTTTTCTCAATCCTCGAGAATTTTTCCATCAATGGAACTTCTATCATCATTTGTTCAATAGAAGGAGTTTCAATTGAAATGTCCTTTCCTTTCAAAAAGAAAAACTCGAACCCAGTGCGTATATAAACCTGCACTGACAAAGATTCACTCGTCAAAAACCTGTACAGAGTATTACGCCTATTGCGCCTTACTACGCAGTAATACGCCTTATTACGCATTAATATGCCTTTTTACGCATTAATATGTCTTAATACACATTAATATGCCTGATTACGCATTAATATGTCTTATTACGCATTAATGCGCCTTATTACGCATTATTACGACTTATTACGCCTTTCTACGCTTTAATACGACTTAATACACCTTTTCTGCATGAATACGACTAGCTAGACATTAATGCGACTGATCACGCCTTATTCCACATTATTACCACTTACTGCGCCTTATTATGCAATGATACGACTTCTTGCGCCTTATTCCGCATTAATGTGACTTATTAGGCCTCATTTCTCGTTAATACAACTCATTACGCCTTATCGCAAATTGATATACCTTTTTGCGCATTAATAGGACTCATTGCGCTTTATTACGTACTACGCATTAACCCTTATGAAAGAGAAGTATTGGTAAGTATTAGATCTAATAATTATTTCGCAAACCAGTATTGGAAATCGAATCCTTTTCCTCGAAAGAAGCACTGGTTCCTATGCTCACGAGTACTTCTTTTTCATAAGGGAATACGGCATATTGAGTAATAATGCGACTTATGACGCATTATTTCGCACCAATAAGGTTTATTACGCATTATCTCGCATTAATACAACTTTTTAGATAATAATACGCCTTTTTCCTCATTAATACAACTTAATATGTAATAATACGCCTCATCACGCATAAATAAGGCTTATTTCGCCTTATTCCTCACTAAAACGACTCATTACGCCTTATCACGACTTAATACACCTTACCGCGCAATAATACGACTTATTAGGCAATAAAGAGACTTATTACGCCTTTTTGCATTTTTACGACTTATTACGCTTTAACAGGAATCAATACACCTTTTTACGCATAAATACGACTTGCTAGACATTCATAAGCTTCATTCCACATTAATACGACTTATTATGCATTAATGCGCATTATTACGCAAAAATACGAACTATTACGCCTTATCACGAAATAATACGACTTAATACACTTCACTACGCATTAGTACGACTTATTGGACATTAATGCGACTTATTACGCCTTATTCCGCATTAACACCTTATTACGCAATAATACGACTCATTAGGCAATAATGCGACTTATTTCGCATTAACACGACTTATTGCGCCTTATCACGCATTAATGCGACTTTTTCGGTCTCATTTGCATTATTACGACTTGCTACGCCTTATTCCGCATTATCGCGAGTTATTACGCATGAGTACCCCTTATTACGCACTAATAGAACTTATTGCGCATTATTCCGCATTAATAAGAAACCATTTTCATTTACTAATTTGTTTCTGAGAAATTAAATCAATTTCTTTAACGTAAAATTTTTCATTGTTTTAACAATTTGTTCATTAGCTACAAATTTGATTTAACATGAGGGAGATAAGGAAACTGAGGGGAAAGGAGGGAAAGTATTCAGGGTAATTGAGGGCAAATAAGGGAAGTGGAGAAGGACAATTGAGGGGAAATGAGTGGAGGAGAAGCATAGAAAATGGAGGGAAATGAAGGGATGGGAATTAGGGAAACCAAAGACAAGTGAGTCGAGGGAAAATAGGAGAAGTGATGAGAAATGAGAAGTGGGAAAGTAGAAGAAATGAAGTGAAATTAGAGGAGAGGAATTATGAGAAATGATGGGAGGGAAAAATGAGGGTGGGAAAGTAGGGGTGGAAAGTGGAAGTGTGCTGAATGAGGGGGTAGTGCGAGGAGGGTAATTGAGGGGAAATTAGGGCTGGGAAAGTAGGGGAATGAAACAAGGAAACGTAGAGGAATCGAGTGGAGAGGATGTATGGGAAATAAAGGGTAAGTGGGGAACGAGGCAAGGAAAATCAGGGGATTCGATGGAAGAGATTGTAGGGTAAGTAAGCGGAAATAAGGGAAGTATAAAGTATAAGTATAAATAAGGAAGAAGGTCAATTGAGGGTAAATGAGTGGAGAAGTATGAGATTTGAAGGGATATTAGAGGAGGGGGATGAGAAGCAGTAAACAGAAATGAGTGGAAGGGAAGTGGGAGAAGAAATGATAAATTAGGGGAGGGGAAATCAGGTGAAATTAGGGGAGAGGAATTATGGGAAATGACGTGAGGGGAAAATAAGAGGGGGAAAGTAGGGGTGGAGAGTGGAAGTAGGGGAAAGAAGGGGGTATTGAAAATAAGGGAAAATAAGGATTGGGGACATGAGGGGAAATTATCTTAAATGGGGATCTTTTTGGTTCGAAAAATTAAATAATTTTTAAATTGTTATATTTTATTGTTTCGTTCCTTTAAAAATGTTATTATGTGGTTAAAAATTTAACAATTTTTTCATTAATTTTGGTTTAAAATTCGTATTTTTTGGTATTGAAAATTCCACTGGAATCAATGGAACCAATTTCTTCAAAACTCATTATATTGTTTAAGATTTATTACTTTAGTTTCAAATTAATTTGTCTGGTTGAAAGCTGAACTATTTTTTTGAAAACTGTTCTTTTTCAGATGAAAAATTAACTATTTTGGTATCAAATTAATTTTTTGTGCAAAATTCGTGTTTTATTATTGAAAATTCAACTAGAATCTTTCTTGGTTGAAAACTGAACAATTTTTTTATAATTCGTCTTTTTGATTTTAAAATTCATCTCTTTTGATAAAAGTTTAATTCTATAGATTAAACCACTTTGTTAAACAAAATTTTTTTAGTTGAAGATTCATTATTTTTCTTGAAAATTCATCCCTTTGTTTTAAAGTTGAAAGATTTATTTTTTTTTTTTTGAAATTTAACTATTTTTCTGAAAAGTTATCTTTTTTGATCGAAAATTCAGCTGCTTTGTTGAAAAAATCGTGATTTTGGATCGAAAATCCATATTTTATTGGCAACAAATTTTGTTTTTGTTGTTGAAATAATTATATAAATTGAAAATTTTTTAAATTTCACTGTGAAACATTTTTTATCCTTCTCGATTCAAAAATCGTCTTTTTGGTTGAAAAATCATCTCTTTGATTGAAAATCGTTTTTTTTTTCTTTTTAAACCAGATGGAAAAATGAATACAAAATTATTTTCAAATAATTTTTTTCTGAAAAAAGACTCCTTTCGCTGTGCTGGGAAACGAACCTCAGAATTTCCGATTGCCGGTCAGGTGCTCTCTCGTTAAGCTAATAGAGATCGAGAGAAGAAACTTTTTTCAGAAAATACACGCATTATTTTACAAGGTGGTAAATATAAAATTTTTCGAGGAATCTGTATTATCATCAGAGAATAACAAAAATGTTAACGTCTTTTCAGACTAGACGGAAAAATGAATTAAAAATTATTTTCAAATAATTTTTTTCTGAAAAAGACTCCTTTCGCTCTGCTGGGAAACGAACCTCAGAGTTCCTGATTACCGGTCGGGTACTTTCTCCTTAAGCTACTAGAGATATCGAGAGAAGAAAAATTCTTCAGAAAATACACACATTATTTTGCCAATTGGTAAACATACAATTTTTCAAGGAATCTGTATTATCATCAAAGAATAAAAGAAATGTTAACGTCTTTTCAGACTAGATGGAAATATGAATCAAGAATTATTTTTAATTAATTTTTCCCTGAAAAAAGATCTTCTCCTTTCGCTCTGCTGGGAAACGAACCTCAGAACTTCTGATTGCGCTTTCCCATTAAGCTACTAGATTGATCGAAAGATGAAACTTTTTTCGAACAATACACGCATTATTTTGCAAGGTGTTAAATATCAAATATATCAAGGAATCTGTATTATCATCAGAGAATAACAAAACGTTAACGTCTTTTCAGACTAGAAGGAAATATAAATTAAGAATTATTTTTAATTAATTTTTTTCGGAAGAAAGATCTTCTCCTTTCGCTCCACTAGGAAACGTACCTCAGAATTCCCGATCGCCGGTCGGGTGCTTTCCCACTAAGCTACTAGAGACATTGACAGAAGAAACTTTTTTCAGAAAATACACGCATTATTTTACAAGGTGGTAAATATATAATTTTTCAAGGAAACAGTATTGTCATCGGAGAATAACAAAAATGTTAACGTCTTTTCAGACTCGATGGAAATATGAATTTAGAATTATTTTTTATCAATTTTTTGTTGAAGAAAGATCTCCTTTCGCTCTGCTGGGAAACGTACCTCAGAACTTCCGATTGCCGATCGGGTGCTTTCTCATTAAGCTACTAGAGAGATCGAGAGGAAACTTTTTTTCAGAAAATACACGCATTATTTTGCCAGGTGGTAAATATAAAATTTTTCAAGGAATCTGTATTATTATCAGAGAATAACAAAAATGTTAACGTCTTTTCAGACTAGATGGAAATTTGAATTGAAACTTATTTCCAAATAAATTTTTTCTGAAGGAAGATCTTCTCTTTTCGCTCTGCTGGGAAACGAACCTTAGAACTTCCGATTGCCAGTTGGGTGCTTTCTCATTAAGCTACTAGAGATACCGAAAGAAGAAACTTTTTACAGAAAATACACGCATTATTTCGCCAGGTGGTAAATATAAAAATTTGCAAAGAATCTGTATTGTCATCGGGGAATAACAAAAACGTTAACGTCTTTTCAGACTAGATGGAAATATGAATAAAATTAATTTAAATCAATTTTTGTTAAAAAAGATCTTCTCTCGTCACTCCGCTGGGAAACAAAACAAAGAACTTCCGATTTCTGGTCGGTTGCTTTCCTATTAAGCTACTAGAGAGATCGGGAGAAGATCGAGGAAGCATGAATTAAATATTATTTTTTGTTAATTTTTTTTTCTTCAAAAAAGAATGCTTGACATCATTCTAGCATATTGAAGAAAATCTGGCTTGCTCCAGATCTTTTAAAATGGGGTTAAAGTTCAAGCATTGAAGGAATCGAGTGAAGAATGAAATTGTAAGGGTCGTTGTCGTACTGGACGTTGAAAATGTGGAAAAAGGCTATTACGTCGTCTCGACCAGATCCGGAAAAAGTATGTTCGGATTTACGTCGACTCACATTTCCATGGAAAACCAGTGCATCCATTGCTCGGCTTAAAAAGCTTTTTCAACCCTTATTGACGAGGGATACTTACTAAAAATAGGAATTTTTTTTTTTGAAACAAAAAGGATATCATAAAGTGATTATAAAATAGCACGTAACATGAAATAAAAAAATTCAAAAATGAAAAACCCTGGGGTCCTGTTTTTTTTTTTTTTTTTTTTTTTGAATAAAAAGGGTAGCCGTAGCTCAGGGAAAACCTGGAAATCAAGAAATTGTAAAACAATGTTGCAAAAGTCCTTGAATGTTATTGGTAGAGGAATGAAAATTTTTATTTAGGGAAAAATGAAGGAATTTTGAAAATTAAGTTTTGTGTTGACTCTTATATAATATTCTTTTTGAAAATTCAGCAGTCTAAAATATAAAAGAAAACTATAAAAGAAAATTACATAATCCGCTACAAAACCGTCTTATTTGATAGAAGTACCGTTTATAAGAAAAAATTGCATAATCCGCTACAAAATCATCCTATTTGATAGAAGTATCGTATATAAACCAATTTAGTAATCCGCTACAAAATTGTCTTATTTGAAAGAAGTAACGTCCATAAGAAAACATTACATAATCCGCTACAAAATCGTCTCATTTGATAGAAGTACCGTCTATATAAAATATTACACAGTCCGCTACAAACCCGTCTCATTTGGTAAAAGTATCGTCCATAAGAAAAAATTTTCATAATTTGCTTCAAAATCGTCTTATTCGATAGAAGTTCCGTCCAGAAGAAAAAATCACATAATCCGCTACAAAATCGTCTGATTTGATGGAAGGACCGTCTATAAAAAAATTACCCAATCCGCTACGAAATCGTCCTATTTCACAGAAGTAACGCCTATAAAAGAAAATTGCATAAACCTCTACAAAACCGTCTTATTTAATAGAAGTACAGTTTATAAAAAACAATTAAATAATCCGCTACAAAATCGTGTTATTTGGCAGAGTCACCGTATATAAAAAAGTGGAATAATCTGCCCCAAATTTTTTCCATTCGATAGAAGTACCGCTTATAAGAAAAAATTACACAATTCGCTACGAAACCGTCTTATTTGATAGAAATACCCTCCATAAGAAAAAATGACCTAAAAAATAAAAATTGATTAGCATTTCGAACTCGAAAGTTCATTGCCTCACTACCCGATTCGAGTAGTGTTTCTAGGTGGATAAATACTACCAGTGTGGGTCCACCACACCCACGACGGGTCAACAACACGCAGTATTCCCCGAACGGTCACCCATCCAAGTACTAACCGCGCCCAACACTGCTTAACTTCAGTGATCTAACGGGAACTGGTGTTTTCAGCGTGGTATCGCCGTCATAAAATGACCTAATCCGCTACAAAATCATCTTATTTGATAGAAGTGCCGTCTTTAAAAAAATTACATAATCCGCTACAAAATCGTCTTATTTAATAGAAGTACCGTCTATAAAAAATACATCTTCCTCTACAAATTCGTCTTATATGATAGAAGTACCGTCCATAAGAAAAAATGACCTAATCCGCTATAAAATCATCTTATTTGATAGAAGTGCTGTCTATAAGAAAAAATTACATAATCCGCTACAAAATCGTCTTATTTAATAGAAGTGCTGTCTATAAAATAGAACTACATAATCCGCTACAAAATCATCTTATTTGATATAAGTACTGGATATAAAAAAATTGAATAATCTGCTACTAAATTGTCTTATTTGATAAAAGTATCGTCTATAAAAAAGAATTACATAATCCGCTACAAAATCGTCTCATTTGATAGAAGTATTGTCTATTTCATTAAGTAATCGTCTTATTTAGCAGAAGTACCGTCTATTTAAGAAAATTACATAATTCGCTGCAAAATCGTCTTATTTAATAGAAACCGTCTATAAAATAGAATTACCTAATCCACTACAAAATCGTCTTATTTGATATAAGTACCGGATATAAAAAAATCAAATAATCCGTTACAAATCGTCCGATTTGATGGAAGTACCGTCTATAAAAAAAAA
>CAKNXH010001453.1:36171-52032 GCA_932178445.1 Andricus quercusramuli
AAAATTCCTTGGAATTTCAAAAAATACCCTTGAGTATTTTAAAGTTTAAGTATCTACGATTTTCTGGATAATTTATCTCTTTGGTTGAAAATTAATTTTTTTTGTTAAGAATAATTTTTTTTACCTAAAAATTCAACTACTTCAGTATTGGTTAAGCATGGATTGTTTTTTGTTGAAAATTCAACAATTTGATCGAAAGTGATGTATTTTGTTATAAATTCGTATTTTTTGTTTAAAAGTTCATTCTGTTGACAAATCATTTTGCTACTTGAAGATCCGTCTCTTTGGTTAAAAATTGAACAATTTTTGTTTCAAAAATTCCTTTTTTTGAAAGAAAATAAATTTTTTCAACTAGAAATTCATCAGTTTTATTCTAAAATTTAACTATTTGATTGACAATTAACTGTTTATTAAAAATTAACTAGTTGCTTGAAAATTCGTATTTTTGGGTTAAAAATTCAACTATTTTTTAGAAAATTCCTCATTTTAGTTTGAAAAATTATTTCTCTTGATACTCTGATCTTTTTTGGTTAAAGATTGGTTGAAAATTCAACTATTTTCTTAAGAACTAATCGTTTCTATTCAAAAATTCTTTTTTTTTTCTTTCTTGATTAGAAAATTAATCTTTTCTAGTAGAAAATTTCATTGTTAAAAATTCAACTGTTTCCTACAAAATTCGACTCTTCAATTCGAAAAATGAGCTTTCTTTTGTGAGACCGGGATTCACCAGAAATTGCTGAATAAGCTGCTTCGTCGCAGCAAAACAGTCCGGAATCACGGGGAGACAGGTCAGGACTGGATGAGGCTGCTGAGGTTGTGTAAGCCCCTGTTTCACCAGAAATTGCTGAATAAGCTGCGATGAATAATTTGATCATTAATAGAGTCGTCGCCATACAAAGAAATAGAGCACAAGGTCAGATACTTTCCGAATAGATCTCGTATAAATTTAAAGGCGATTAAAAAAAATTAAATTTTATTTCAGATCATAAATAAGAGAAATGGAAAATGAGGTAAACGGGTTCTTTTCTTTGAGTGGAGGTTTAACAGAGTGGAAAAGTACGATTGGTGGTTAAGTTTTAAATTTAAATGAAGGCACGAACGTCCGTCGTCGTTTCCGTCGACAGTCGTGACTCTATGCAGCTCGAGATTTACGTGGTTCTGTCGTCTATGTTGAAACTTTCACGAGGCGTACCACAGGGGGTTGAAGGATGCCTGAAGTTGCGAAGCGATGCATATAAACGAAATAGCACAGATGCCAAGACTCAAGTTCCTATCAATAGTTTTATAAGTGTAATAGTTGTAATTTTGCGAGCATAATTAGATTTTTTTGAATATCTTCGACTTCTAAAATACATTTTCCTTATTAGAAAGGCGGAGCCTGTACTCTACCAAGATTCCTACCTTACCGACTTCGAGAACATTCCGCAGGTGAAGTGGTTCGTGTGCGTGCTAAGTTTCTAGAATGATTTCGATGACGTCATTGAGACCATTGGAAAACATTCTAGAAACTTAGCAGGGAAACGAACTCAATAAATAAGCTTGGTTGCGCAATATGATGTAATGACGTCATCGGGACCCTTCGAAAACATCCTATAAACTTGGCGCGGACACGATCTTAATAAACAAAACTTGAAATTGTCTACGGAAAATTCATTTCTCATAATTGCGCAATATGATTTAATGACGTCATCGGGAACCTTCAAAAACATTTTAGAAACTGAGCACGGTCACGAACTCAATAAATAAGGTTGAAATTGTTTACGCGAAATTCATCTCTCACAGTTGCGCAATATGATGTAATGACGTCATCGGGACCCTTCGAAAACATTTTAGAAACTTAGCGCGGACACAAACCTAATAAGTTAGCTTGCAATTGTTCACGCACAATTTATCTCTCACAATTGCACCATATAAATCAATAATGTCATCGGGGCCCTCCGAAAACGTTCTAGAAACTTAGCACGGACACGTACTCAATAGATGAGCTTGAAATTGTTTACGCAAAATTCATCTCTCACAGTTGCGCAATATGATGTAATGACGACCTCGGGACCCTTCGAAAACATTCTAGAAACTTGGCACAGACATGAACTTAATAAATAAGCTTGGAATTGTCTACGGAGCAGTCATTTCTCACAATCGCGCAATATAATTCAATGACGTCATCGGGATTCGTCGAAAACTCTCTAGAAACTTAGCACTGTCACGAACTTAATGAATAATCTTAAAAGTTCTTACGTAAAATTCATCTCTTATAATTGCACAATATAAATTAATAACGTCATCAGGACTCTTTGAAAACATTCTAGAAACTTGGCGCGGACACGAACTTAATAAATAAGCTTGCAATTGCTTACGCAAAATTCATCTCTCACAATTGCGCAACATAATTTAATGACATCATCGGGACCCTTCGTAAACTTTCTAGAAACTTAGCACGAACACGAAATTAATAAATTAGCTTGAAATTGTTCACGGAAAATTCGTCTCTCATGATTGCACAATGTAAATTAATAACGTCATCGGGACCCTTCGAAAACATTCTAGAAACTCAGCACGGACACGAACTCAATAAATAAGCTTGAAATTGTTTATGCAAAATTCATCTCTTACAGTTGCGCAATATTATTCGGACACGAACTTGATAAGTAAGATTGAAGTGGTTTACGCATAATTTATCTCTTATGATTACACAACATAAATTGATAACATCATCGGGACCCTTCGAAAACATCCTAGAAACTTGGTGCGGACATGATCTTAATAAACAAAACTTGAAATTGTCTACGGAAAATTCATTTCTCACAATTGCACAATATGATTTAATGGCGTTATCGGGAACCTTCGAAAAAATTTTAGAAACTTAGCACGGACAAGAACTCAATAAATAAGCTTTAAATTGTTTACGCAAAATTCATCTCTCACAGTTGCGCAATATGATGTAATTACGTCATCGGGACCCTTCGAAAACATTTTATAAACTTAGCGCGGACACACACCTTATAAATAAGCTTTGAAATTGTTCACGCACAATTCATCTCTCACAATTGCACCATATAAAGCAATGACGTCATCCGGAACCTCCGAAAACGTTCTAGAAAATTAGCACGGACACGTACTCAATAGATGGGATTGAAATTGTTTACGCAAAATTCATCTCTCACAGTTGCGCAATATGATGTAATGACGTCATCGGGACCCTTGGAAAACATTCTAGAAACTTAGCTCAAACACAAAATTAATAAATAAGCTTAAAATTGTTTACGCAAAATTCATCTCTTATGACTACACAATATAATTTAATGAAGTCATCGGGAGCCTTCGAAAACTTTCTAGAAACTTATCACGGACACGAACCACTCCAGTCGCAGAATGTTTTCAAAGTCGGTAAGATAGGAATCTTGGTATAGAGCTGGTCCTGCTTATCAACATTTTTTTTATTTCCACACAATCTGTTGTATATTAATAATATTAATTATTATTAATACTAATAATTACAGGATTTATAGCCTGAACCCTATTCATATTTTTTATATTTTATTTAATTTATATTACATCAAAAGGCTTCGTTTTTTAAATAGAGTTTATCTTTTCTTTGTTTTAGGTGAGTTCCTGCTCTACATAACATTATATCCAATTATGCGGCTTTCTGGTAAGGAGAAGTCAGTTATTTAGCTTATTAATATATACCTATTTTTTGATGAAAAATAAGATTTTGCATGGAAATATGTCTATTTTATAGAAAATTAACTTTTTTATTGAAAATTCATATTTTCGGATGAAAATTCAAATGTTTCCTGAAAAATTCGCCTTTTTGGCAGAAAAATTCCACACTTCAAAATTGAACAATTTTGCTAAAAAGTATCCTTTTTAGTTGAATTCAATTGTTTTTGATTTAAAATTAAAATATTTTTTAAATGAAAATACTTTGTTAAATATTCCTTTTCTTATGAAGATTCCGTTAGTTTGAAACATTCTTTTTTATAGAAACATCAACTATTCGCTTAAAAATTCAACTGTTTATTTAAAAGTTATCTTTTTGTAGAAAATTAGTCTTTTTGGCCTAACAATTCAAAAATTTGTTAAAAAATTAATATTTCCTTGTTAAAAATCAACTTCGTTTCAAAGTTCATACTTAAGGTTATTTAAAACCAAGAAGGTTAATTTTCGAGCAGAGAAGAAGAATTTATGAAAAGAATTATCAATAACGAAGATTAATTCCCTACAAAAAAAAGACTTATTTTTAAGAAACGAAATACGTCTTTAAATAAATAATTTGAACAATGGATGTAATATTAGTTCAAATTTTATTTGATTAATTTTTAGTTTATATTTTTTTCGCTTCTGAAAAATAAATTTTCAAAAATATTATCAATTTCCAACAAAAAATATAATACATTTGCAACAAAAAAAAATCAATTTTCAACAAAACAAAAAAATTTCCCGGTCTTTTTTTGACATTAAAGTCTTTCAATTAAATATCTATCCACTTCAGTAAAAACATCTTAATTTTTTTTAAATTGCTAAATCCCAAAATAGTGAACTTTCTCCGAAGTTTTTTTTACTTTTTTTTAATGCATTTTTAGACTAAATTTGACAAGTAGACGCTGAAAATTGATGCCTTTTCCAGAGTCTGTGCTCTTGTGGGGGGGGGGGGGAGCCGTCGTGAGTAGATGTCAGGGGGAGTTCTGGACGAAAAAGTAAGACGGAGTCTGGATATGCATTACAAGACGGACTCTGGATCACACTTTTGAACCAGTTTCATAAAACAGACTCTGGATCAGAAGGTATTTTGTCCGTGCTAAGCTTCTAAAACGTTCTCAGAGGGTCCTGATGACGTCACAGACTAATATTGTGAAATGGCGAGAGCCGAATTTGACTAAACAGCTCCAAGGTTATTCATTATCTCAATTAAGCTTGAACGTGTGGAAGTCATCTTCTCACTGACTGATGGCTGATTATTCACCAGAAAGAGTATGGGGAGTAATGGACAGCCATCAGTCAGTGACAAGATGCCTCCTACATGTTTTTGACGTTAATTGAAATAATGAATAACCTTGGAGCTGTTTACGCAAATTCGGCTCTGAAAATTTTACAATATTACTCTGCGACGTCAGCAGGATCCTCCGAGAACGTTCTAGAAACTTAGCATGGATAAAATACATGCTGATCCAGAGTCCGTCTTGTAATGCATATCCAGTCTCCTTTTTACTTTTTGATCCAGAACTCCCCCTGCCTGTCTACAGAGACGGACTCTGGATCACATTTTTGAACCAGTTTTATAATACGGACTCTGGATCAGCATGTATTTTGTCTAGGCGTAGTTTCTAGAACGTTCTTGTAGGGTCCTGATGACGTCACAGAGTCGCATTGTAAAATTGTGAAATCCGGATTCGCGTAAACAGCTTCAAGTTGATTTATTATCTCAATTAACATTGAGCATTTAGAAGTCATCTTGTCACTGACTGATGGCTGTCCATTCACAAAAGATGAGCTAGTGTCCTCCTCCTCTTCATACTCTACCTGATGAATGATCAGCCATCAGTCAGTGACAAGATGACTTCCACATGTTCAAGGTTAATTAAGATAATGAATAACCTTGAAGCTGTTTAGTCTAATTCGGCTCTCACAATTGCGCAATATTATTCTGCGACGTCACCAGGACCCTCTGAGAATGTTCTAGGAGCTTAGCACGGACAAAATACATGCTGATCCAGAGTCGGTCTTATGAAACAGGTTCAAAAGTGTGATCCAGAGTCCGTCTTGTAACACATATCCAGGCTCCGTCTTAATTTTTGGTCCAGAACTCCCCCTGCCTATATACTGTCGTGACTCCCCCCCCCCCCCCGCCGGGTGGATTTGGACCTTCTATTTACACTATTTCCGTTCTTTAAAGTGAGTCCAAGGCCTGGTATTTCCGGGCGTAGAGAAGGGGTTAAGAAATGACTCTATTCTGAATGAAATCAGGGTTGGAAAGGAAGCGTGCCAAACGATCGAATCAGCAATAGTCGAGTTGGAAAGAGGATGAAAAAAAGAGAAAACCCCCGGGAAATTTGATTCCACTTGAAAGTAGGTTATGCATCAGGATAGAACGTGCGACTTCACGTTGGCTCCTGCCAAATAAAGTTTCGCAAATGTATCCATGCCATTGTGCGAATAAGGGTTGTTATGTGTCAGAGGTCGACATTTCTTCCAGTTTCCACTTGATCGGTTTTTCTGGGGAAATAAGTGTGTCGATTCAATAGAGTGCATAAGTGACGAAAGGAGCGCTCAATACACTTTTATCGATGAGTTACTTTTTAATCATAACATTATCAACAAAAATTTTATTCATTTAATCAGACCTTCCTTAATTCGGAAATGTCGAATACAATGTTCTAAGCAATTGTCCCGATGGGTGTGTGTGCGTGTGTGTGTGTGTGTTGTGTGTGAATGTAACACTTTTTTGTGAACAAGATAACTGGAAAACAAATGCAGATAAATTGGTGAAATTTGGAAGGCTTAAACTAACTTTAACTAAGAACGCTTTCACTGTAACTGTTTCGTATGATACATAGCAAATTTGGAAGCATTTTTAATTATTTGAACAATTTTTATAAACAAAATCGGAATTTTTATATTTTTCAATGAATAGGCTCAATTAAAATAAAAACCAACTAAGAATGCTTTTCCGGTGACAGTTTGATACGATACTTTGCAAATTTACAAGAATTATTGATTATTTACAAACTTTTTATAAACAAATTCAGAGTTTGTCTATTTTTCAGCGAATAGGCTCAATTTCTTTTACAGAATTAACAAGAATATCTTTCCGATGACCCTTTTCTGTGAAGCTTTGCAAATTTACAGCTAATTATTATTATTATTTTTTATTTTTCATTATCGAAGTACGGTAAGTTTTATGATTTCATCCCCGAGAGTGGTCACTCTGAATACAAGGTATTCCATATTAGATTGTATAATTTCCTGATAAAGCTCTGATGTCCTTGGAAACAGTCAAAATTCAATTCCGCACAAAAGCTTTGCATTTATTATAGCATTGTTCTCTATTATTAACAATACTCAGAGGATCAAATTATTCAGTTCATTTTGAATGTCGAAATACTGTGAGGGAAGCTTTTATCGATTTAGTGTGTTTGTTTATATATTGGAATCGATATGGCTTGTATGTCGAATTTGCTGGAATAGTTCTCTCTATTCATATACATGAGTCTTTTGAACCAGTTTCATAACACGGACTCTGGATCAGCATGTATTTTGTCTACGCTAAGCTTCCAGAACGTTCTGGGAGGGTCCTGATGACGTCAGAGAATAATATTGCGCAATTGTGAGAGCCGCGTTTGCCTAAACAGCTTCAAGGTTATTCATTATCTCAATTAACCTTGAACATGTGGAAGTCACCATGTCGCTGATTGATGACTGATTGTTCACCAGAAAGAGTATGGGGAGCAATGTACAGCCATCAGTCAGAGATAAGATGCCTCCTACATGTTTTTGACGTGAATTGAGATTTAAAGAATAACCTTGAAGCTGTTTACGCAAATTCGGCTCTCAAAATTTTACAATATTACTCTGCGACGTCAGCAAGACCCTCCGAGAACGTTCTAGAAGCTTAGCATGGAAAAAATACATGCTGATCCAGAGTCCGGCTTGTAATGCATATCCAGAATCCATCTTACTTTTTGACTTAGAACTCCCCCCGCCTGTCTACAGAGACGGACTCTGGATCTCATTTTTGAACCAGTTTTATAACACGTACTCTGGATCAGCATGTATTTTGTCCACGCTGAGCTTCCAGAACGTTCTCGGAGGGTCCTGATGACATCACAGAGTCATATTGTAAAATTGTGAGAGCCGGTTCGCGTAAACAGTTTCAAGGTTATTTATTATCTTAATTAACGCTGAGCATGTAGAAGCCATCTTGTCATTGACTGATGGCTGACCATCCATAAAAGATGGGTTAGTGTCCTCGTCCTATTTCCTCCTCCTCCTCCTCTTCATACTCTTCCTGATGAATGATCAGTCATCAATCAGTGACATGGTGACTTCCACATGTTCAAGGTTAATTGAGATAATGAATAACCTTGAAGCTGTTTAGGCAAATTGGGCTATCACAATTGCGCAATATTATTCTTTGACGTCACCAGGACCCTCTAAGAATGTTCTAGAAGCTTAGCACGGACAAACTACATGCTGATCCCGAGTCCGTTTTATGAAATTGGTTCAAAAGTGTGATCCAGAGTCCGTCTTGTAATAAATATCCAGGCTCCGTCTTACTCTTTGGTCCAGAACTCCCCCTGCCTATCTACTGTCGTGACTCCCCCCCCCCCCCGTAACACCCTTGGTCCATTCCTTTAAACTGCTTAAACTGTTGAAAATTAAATTTTCTCTAACTCTCAATCTTCTTCAATTTTCAACAGTTAAATTTTCTTATATTTCCAAAAGTCCAACTGCCAACATTGGACTTTTCTTTAATTTCCAACAGTTGCAGATTCGTCTGTTGTAAATTCCAAGAAAACTCATTTATTACAAATTGAAAATTTGTGAACCAATCGAGTCGCTTATTATCACATCAAAGTTAAATCGAGAGCATTGTATAATACAGGCCTGTCCAGCGAGGAGAAATTCCAGAAATATTAGTTGAAACGACTCAAATCGCAGATGTGAGTTTTCCACGTCCACTCTTTACTTTCTATTCTACTTCACGAGAAGAGCCACCACCCTAGCTCTCTTGAGTGAATTTCTCCTCTGTGGAAAGGCCTGCTCTTTACCAGGCCTGTTAATTGAAGTGAAAATGCAAGAATTTTCGTTAGAAATACTCAAATCGCAGATGTGAGTTTTCCATTTCTACTCTCCACTTTCTGTTTTCCTTCACAAGAGTTGCCACCGCCCTAGCTCTCTGAAGTAAATTTCCCCTTGGTGGACAGGCCTGATATTTACCAGTTCTGTCCAGCGAGGAGAAATTCTAAGAATTTTCGATAAAACGACTCAAATGGCAGATGTGAGTTTTTCACCTCCACTCTCCCCATTAGGTTCTACTGCACGAAAGTAACGACTACCCTAGCTCTCTTGAGTAAATATCTCCTCGGTCGACAGGCCTTCTCTATACCAGGCCTGTCTCCAATCTCCACTTTCTATTCTATTTCACGAGAGTCACCTCCACCTGAGGGCTCTCGAGTGATCAGAGATAAATGGTGGTCGAAATGCATTACTTGGACTTTGAGTGAATTTCTCCTTGCTGGGCAGGCCTGGTGTAATATAATGGCACCGGTTTCAAAAGAATAGTTGAATTTTCAACTAAACAGGTGAATTTTTAACGACTAAGACGAATTTAGACTTAGACTTCTGCAGACAGTTATTAGATTTATTTATACCAAAGCAAAATATTTTCAATAAATATTGAATTTCATTTTCAGTAGTTTTAAAGTATTAGATTAGAAAATTAAAATATTATATTAGAAAATTGTCAATTTTGCTTAGAAAATGAAGTTAATTTTCGACTGTACCACCTGGGACAGTTTTTGAGCTGTGCAGAAATTTGTCTGTGGCCCTGATCGGGCCGTGACCTGGAAGCCCTAATTGCGCCAATGAACGCACGTCCCTATCGTCCCTACCAGCTGCCTAATTAGCGATCGAGGCTTAATCTGGGCCCGACCTGGCCAGATCGGAAAATTTCTGCACAATATTGCGTAGTGCGCAATATTGCGTACTGCGCAACATTTTAGGCCGTGAACATTATTGCAAATTTATTCTTCCGTATAAAATCGACATTAGTTATCAATATTGTATCAACTATTTCCGATATTTTCCATAATTGAGGAATCCTTCTCATATTTCATCTAGAATCACAATATTTACATAAACCGAGCATTATTGAAATCTCGACGATAAATCCACAGGAATTTGTACATTCATACTCATCCTGTAATATTACATGTAAATGAAATTCCGCAGTTCGTCACAAAAGGGAAAGCCAATATCGATGCTTTTTCCTCTGCATTCACGGCGTCAATTTTCATTGGTTCAATTTACGGGTGATAAGGGATGGGAGAATGCTTCAGATTTATTACAATTTATATCACAGCTTTTACGATACGCAGAGTGGCCATAGTACAGGAAAAAGTCAGAGAAAAAAAAATGTTTCTAAATTCAGGGAATTTCTATAAAAAGCACTTCAAATAACAGCCACCCGTTATAAATTTCATATTAAAAATTTTTCCTTTCGAATTCTTTTATTTTTAGGAAAAATCAACGGATTTTGAAAATTAAGTTTGGCGATCACCGTGATAAAGTGTCCTTGTGTTGTAATTAATTTCCCTTGTACACTCAACTCCTGATATAAGACCGGTTCCGGGTATGGCTTGCCTTGGCCTTGATTCTAAATCGAGGGATTCCAAACGTAAACAGGCAGGACCGCAAAAAAAATTTCTGTTGAATTTGGACGCATGACGCAACCTAGTGCAACTAACGCGCGGAGAACGCGGCCCTCAGTTTGTTTCGTCACGCTTGACTAAGCACATCCTCTCTTTAGGTCTCGTGGCTCCACTCATCAGGAAACGGTGAAGGCCATCAGTTCTAGGAATCTTGTAAACCGGTGGGTCTTATATCGGGAGTTTAGTGTATTTCTTTTTTTTATGTCATTTTTTGTTTGTTGAAAATTCAACTATTATGTCAGAAAGTTAATCTTGATTTGACAATGCATATTTCGTTGATGAAAACTCAACTGAAATATTTCTAGATTGAAAATTCAACAGTTTTTTTGGTAATTTCATGTTTTTGGATAAAAATGCGACTGCTTTATCGAAAATGAATAATTTCAAATTGTAATTCAACTTTTTGGTTGAAAATTTTTACTATTTTGTTAAAAAAAAATTTTTTTTTCAAATTTAACCTTCTGTACCAATAATTTACTTTTTGCATTTTTTGTTAGAAATTTAACTTTCTTAGTTGAAAGTTCAACTTTTTTTTCGAAAATTTATGTATTTTTTTGAAAATTGGTCTTTTTTGGCAGAAAATTAAACTTGCTGGTTGAGAATTCATGTTTGTAGGTTGACAATTCAACAATTTCATTACAAATTTAAACGCTTTGTTGAAAATTTAATTATTTTGTTAAAAATTTAACGGTTCGGTGGAAAATTGAACTATTTTGTTGTAAATTGCTTTTTTTATTAATTTTCAAACTGAAAAAGTTACTTTCTAATTTCCGGTTGCAAATTTATATCCTTAGTTGAAAATTAATCTTTTTTAGAAAAAATTAATCTTCTTGGTTTAATATTTTTTTGTTTTTGGTTTAAAATGTAACTGTCTTTTTGAAAGAACTTTTTTTATTCCAAAATCTTTATTTTTTGAAAAATTGTCTTTTTGGTTTAAAAAATAATGATTTCAAATTGAAAATTAAAATATTTGGTTGAGAATTCGATTTTTTTGTTGAAGTATTTTTTGTTGAAAACTCGTTTCTCTTGCTTTAAAGATCAACTATTTTTTGTAAATTCAACTGTTTTGTTAAAATTGATCGTTTATAATGGAAAATTCGAGTATTTTTATGAAAATTTAACTGGTTTGTTGAATAATATTTTAAAAATCGGTTTTTCATTGTAAAACTTTTTTCATTACCATAACTCAAAGATGAGGCAACAATATAAAAGATTCCTTGATTCGAGACGAATCGATTGACCTACAATATTGTTACATTTCACTAAAATGTAGGGAAGTTATGGTAACTTATATATTTTTAAAATCGATTTTTATAGCAAAACTTTTTTCACTAAGATGATACAATGTTGACGCAACAATATAAAAGTTGTATTGATTTGAGTAGAATCGATTGACCTATAATATTAATACATTTTACTGAAGAGTACGGAAGCTATGGTAATGCATAATTTTCGAAAATACGGTTTTTTATAGTAGAAGTTTCTTCTTCAACATACTTCAAAGTTTAGGCAAGAATATAAAATATTCCTTGCTTCGGGACTAGTCGATTGACCTACAATATTATACATTCTATTAAAAAGTAGGAAAGTTTGGTGATTCATATATTTTTAAAAACGATTTTTACAGTGAAAATTTTCTTATTCTCATAATTTCAAGTTGATGCGAGAATTGGATAGATGTGTTGATTTAAGACGAATAGATTGACCTATAATATTGATACATTTCATTGAAGAGTAAGAAAGCTATGGTAATGCATAATATTTGAAAATAGGGTCTTTCATAGAAAACGTTTTTCTTCTACATAATTCAAAGTTGATGCAAGAAAATAAGAGACTCCTTGGTTCGAAACTACTTGATTGACCTACAATATTAATACATTTCATCAAAGAGTAGGAAATTTATGGTAATTCATATATTGTGAAAATCGTCTTTTTATAGTAGAACTTTTGTCATCATCATAATTCAAAATTGATGCAAGAAAATAAGATTCCTTGGTTCGAGATTAATCGATTGACCTACAATATCAATACATTTTATTAAATATTAGGGAAGTTATTGTAATTTACACATTTTTTCAATCGATTTTTTTAGTGAAAATTTTCTCCTTCTTGTAATTTAAAGTTGATGCGAGAATAATGAAGATATGTTGATTCAACACGAATTGATTGACCTATAATATTAATAAATTTTATTGAAGAGTAAGGAAGCTATGGCAATGCAGAATATTTGAGAATATGATTTTTTATAGTAAAATTTTTTCAACATAATTCAAAGTTTATGTAAGGATATTAAAAATTCCTTGGTTCGAGACGAATCGATTGACCTGCAATATTGTTACATTTCACTAAAATGTAGGGAAGTTATGGTAATTTATATATTTTTAAAATCGATTCTTATAGTAAAACTTTTTTCATTCACATGATTCAAAGTTGATGCAAGCATAGAGAAGATGTATTGATTCAAGACGAATCGATTGACCTATAATAATAATACATTTTATTGAAGAGTGAGGAAGCTACAGTAATGCATATTTTTTGAAAATAGGGTCTTTTATAGAGAATTTTTTTCATCATCATAATTCATAGTTGATGCGAGAAAATGAGATTTCTTGGCTCAAGATGAAACGATTGACCTAAATATTAATACATTTTATTTGAAGAGCAAGGGAGTTATGGTAATTTATATATTTTTTTAATCGATTTTTATAGTGAAAATTTTCTCATTCTTATAATTTAATGTTGATGCGAGAAGAGAAAAGTTGTGTTGATTGAAGAAGAATCGATTGACCTATAACATTGATACATTTTATTGAAGATTAAGGACGCCTTGGTAATGCATAATATTTGAAAATACGATTTTTTATAGTAAAATCTATTTCAACATAATTCAAAGTTGATGTGAGGATATTCAAAATTCCTTGGTTCGAGACGAATCGATTGACCTACAAATATATTTTTAAAATCGATTTTTATAGTGAAACTTTTTTCATTAACATGATTCAAAGTTGATGCAAGCATAGAATAGATGTATTGATTCTAGACGAATCGATTGACCTATAATATTAACAGCTTTTATTGAAGAGTAAGGAAGCTATGGTAATGCATAATATTCGGAAATAAGGGTTTTTATAGTAACATTTTTTTCTTCAACATAATTCAAAGTTGATGCATGGATATAAAAGATTCCTTGGTGCCAGACGAATCGATTGACCTAAAATATTAATACATTCCATTGAAGAGTTGCGAATTAATGGTAGTTTATATATACTTAAAATCGATTATTTATAGTAAAACTTTCTTGATCAACATAATTTAAAGTTGATGCAAGAATAGGCACGATGTTTTAATTCGAGACGAATCGATTGACCTAGAATATTAATACATTTTATTGAGGAGTGGGGAAGTTGTGGTAATTTATATATTTTCAAAATCGTTTTTCATAGTTATGGATAGTTATGTTGATTCAAGACGAATTGATTGACCTATAACATTCCGATATAGTAATAGTAATGTTTAATATTGGAAAGTACGGTTTTGTATAGTAAAACTTTTTTCTTTAACATAATTTGAAATTGATGCAAAATTATAAAAGATTCCTTAATTCGAGACGATTCGATTGACCTACAATATCAATCCTTTCTATTGAAGAGTAAGGAAGCTATAATAATCCATAACATTTGAAAATACGGTTTTTTATAGTAAAACTTTTTTTCCAATATAACTAAAAGATGATGCAAGAATATAAGTGATTCCTTGATTCGAGACGAATTGATTGACCTAAAATATTCCGTAATCACTTGATTCCGTTTATAAAAGATTTTATTTGAAAAATTCTCTGGGGGAATGGGGTCAGAGGAAATGAAAAATTCGCCCGAGAAAAATTATTTTATGATAAGTGACAAGGGATGGAGGAATTCTCTCTATTCTGAAATTCATGCGTGAACCATGAATGGTAGATGCGTCAGATTTATTAAAATTTATATTGCAGTTTTTACGATGTGACATTGTAGCTTTCCCTTTATATATCTTTATTTCTATTCTTCGGGCTCGCGCCTGGGATAAGAAAAATATTGTCTTCCTTCAATTTTATGATATCTCCCCGGTATCAAATCGTCCTTCCGAAAACTGATATTATTGAAACTCCTTTTAAATTTACGATCCAACTCGTGAATTTTTCTTTCAGACGTTACGAGAAGACGTCCGAGGGACGGGGGTTGATCTTTATGACTTTGTAGGATATGTGAAAGTAATTTCTGCTGAGCCAGTCTTTCAAATCTCTCTTAAAACGAAAACAGGTGTTCTTTAGAATTTCAGATAAAACCTGGTATGTATGTCGTCGAATTCTTCTTTTTTGATTTTATTATTTTTCTACCTTTTTATTTTTATTCAATTCACCCACCAGGAACACACTCGACACATGAGGTAGAAAGCTGCTAAAAGCCGGCGAATTTTTTACCCCAGAAGTAATTGTTTCGTGGTTTACGTTTTACGAAACAAGTCTCAAACGAATTGAAAACTCTGGAGTGTGTTTTACGCAAACGCTGCTTTTAGCAGCAACATTGATTGCTTACTTTCCACTAAATGAAACTCTGTAATTCAGAAGTGGCGGAGGTTTTTTTTTCTACAGGAGGGTATCTGGATCAAAACGTAAGACGGAGTCTGGATCAGAATTACAAGACGGACTCTGGCCCATGAGTTCGACCACTTTTTTGATCCAGACTCCGTCTTGTTTTTCAAAGCAGATGCGCAAGCGCAAGTAAGATGCTTCGAAAAACAAGACGGAGTCTGGATCAAAAAAGTGGTCGAACTCATGGACCAGTGTCCGTCTTGTAATTCTGGTCCAGACGGAGTCTGGACCACAAGAAATCACAAAGATTGCAGACAGATTTTAAAGATTTCAATGATTTTCTAATGATTACACAAAGATTTCGGATAGATTAAAAAGACTTCACAAAGACTTTAATCATTTTGTAAAGATTTCACAAAGATTTCACAAAGACTTCAAAGAGATTTTACAAAGATTTCAATGATTTCCCAAATATTTCAAATATTTCGCGAAGATTTCACAAATATTTCCGATGGATTTTGAAGATTTCAATGGTTTCCTAATGATTCCACAAAGATTTCAAAGATTTCTGATAGATTTAAAAGACTTCACAAAGACTTCAATCATTTCTAAAAGTTTTCACAAAGATTTCAATAATTTCACAAATATTGCCGAATATTTCAAAAATATTGTAAATATTTCGCAAAGATCTTTAAAGCATTCAAAATGATTTCACAAAGACTTCACAAAGATTTTACAAAGATTTCACTAAGACTTCACAAAGCTTCTACAAAGGTTTCACAAAGACTTCACAAAGATTTCACAAAGATTTCTTAAAGATTTCACAAAGATTTCAATGATTTTCCAAAGATTTCTAATAAT
>CAKNXH010001453.1:75178-86358 GCA_932178445.1 Andricus quercusramuli
TATTTTGTTGAAAATTTATCTCTGTGGTTGAAAATTTGACTATCCTGTTAAAAATTAGTTTTTTGTTTGTTAAGGATTAATTTCATTTCCTGAAAATGGAACTTTTTCATTTTTGGTTGAAAATTGACCTTTTTTATTTAAAAATTCTCTTCTTTTTGTGGAAAATTAGTCTTTTTGGATGAATAGTCGTATTTTTATTTTTTTGTTTAAAATTCATCTCTTTTTGTAGAAATATTGTATTTTCTTGTTAAAAATTAAACTATCAAATTTCTTGTCTTTTTTTTCTTCATGTGTTAAAAGCTTAACAATTTAGTGGAAATTTCAAATTTTTTGTTGAAAATTAAATTATTTTATTGAGAATTCATCTCTTTGGTTGAAAATTTAACTATTTTTTGAGAATTCGTCTCTTTGGTGAAAATTCGAATTTCAAACTTAATTATTGGAAATATAAAGCCTTGAATAATTAATATTTCAGAGTGATAATTTGAAACTGAAAAAGATTTCGAAAAATAAAAAACTATATTTAAATTTTTGAATATTTCGAAACAATATTTATTTAAAAAAAGAATATTTGAAAAGATTTCCAAAATTTCCAAAAAGTAATCTGGATGATTTTAAAGTATTTTTTTTTTACGTTTGCAAGATTTTCGAAAAATTGTAGAAAAAATTTGAGTTGCAGGATAATAAAATTATTATTAGATTTCTGAAAAATTTTTGAATTACTTTTTTTAAACACATATTTCAGAGAATTTTTAAAATTACTTAAAATGATATAATTTTGAAAATTTTTTTATTTATTCTTCAGTTCATAACATCGAAAATGATAGCGTTTTACTTGAAAAGTTTTAAAAAGCTTCATTTTATACGCGAAAATTATTGAGCGTTTGAATTAACAATT
The DNA here is from genome assembly GCA_932178445.1 of Andricus quercusramuli. Lineage (NCBI taxonomy): Eukaryota > Metazoa > Arthropoda > Insecta > Hymenoptera > Cynipidae > Andricus > Andricus quercusramuli. The sequence continues at coordinate 76,077 of CAKNXH010001453.1, forward strand.
TTTTAATCTTTAATTTCGAAAGTTAAGAGTTTCAGTCTTCCGCACTCTAAAAAAAAATCAAAAATAATGAAATAAAAATAACGAAGAAATTTCTGAATTTATTCCCTTCACGGAATCTCGATCTTTGAGCCTTCCCTAGGTCTTTGGAAAGCAGAATTTCAAAGCAATATTCTGCGGCTCTAATATATATGTATATATAATGTTATACTGAAGTCTTTAGAACAGACTACAATTAAGATGCCTGTGGTATAATTCAGCTCAGTAGAAGCAGTTCTGACACTCTGCCTTAGTCTTTCAGAGAGGTTCTCTTGTTAATAACCGAACTTTCAATTTGTTAGTTATAATTAGTAAACTTCTGATTACCGTGTTATAATTTCCGGTATTATAACTACGGCAATTAAGTGGTATGGAAACGTCGTAATTGGAGGCGTAGCGACTTGACGCCTTGGAGAAGAGGAGAAGGATCATTCATCACGACACCTAGAAAATTCCGAGCAGGCCTGTTTTGCGAGGAGAAATTTACTCGAGCAACCTTGGGTGGTGGTCACTCTCGTAAAGTAGAATTGAAAGTGGAGACGGAAGACTCACGTATGCGATTCGACTAGTTTGTACGAAAATTTATTGATTTTTCTCCTTTCTGGACAGGCCTGGTGTAGGGAAGGCCTATCCACCGAGAAGAAATTTACTCAAGACAGCTCGGGTAGTGTTTATTCTCGTCAATTAGAATAGGAAGGGAAGACTGGAGGTGGAAAACTCTCACCTGCGATTTGAGTCTCTTCGAGACAAATTCCTGTAATTTTCCGTCGCTGGGCAGGCCTGGTACAGGGCATGTCTGTCCTCCGAGAAATTTATTCGAGAGGGATCGGATGATGGTTATCCTTGTAAAGTAGAACAGAAATTGGAGGTGGAAGACTCAAATCTGCGATTTTCAATGGTTTCGAAGACTGGAATTTCTCCTCGCTAGATAGGACTGATATAGGGCAGACTTGTTCACCGAGGAGAAATTTACTTTAGAGAGCTAAAAATTTCTACCATAAAAGATGATGAATATCAAAACCATAAAGACGAATTTTCCAACAAATATTTCAATCTTTAACTAGTGGTGATAAATTTTCAGAACATTTAAGAAAAAACACGAATTTTTAGCAAATTATTCAAACTCTCGACTAAAGAGATGAATTTTCAACTAGAATAATTAATTTTCCATCCTGTAAAACGGTTAAAATTTTAACCGGAAAATATATTCTTTTAACAAGAAAGGTAAGTTTTCAACCTAACAGTTTCATTTTTAACCAAAAAAGAGAAAATTCCAAACCAAGAAGCTTCCTTAAAAAAAAAAAACTATTTTTAACTAAAAAAGAGGCATCAACTTTGAATTATGTTAATGAAGGAAGTTTTACTCTTAAAAACCCCGATTTTCAAAATACATAAAATAACCGTAAGTTCCCTACTCTTTGAGAAAATGTATTAATATTATAGGTCAATCGATTCGTCCCGAACCAAGAAATCTGTTGTGATCTTGCATCAACTTTTACTTATGTTGAAGAAAAATGTTTTACTATAAAATCCGTATTTTCAAATATTATGCATTACCATAGTTTCCTTACTCTTCAGTGAAATCTAATGATATTATAGGTCAATCGATTCGTCTTGAATCAACACAATTTTTCTTCTCTCGCATCATCTTCAAATTGTGAGAAAAAGAACATTTTTAAGATAAAAATCGATTTTAAAAATATATAAATTGCCATTACTACCGTACCCTTCAATAAACTGTATTATTATTAGGTCAATCAATTCATCTCAAACCAAGGAATCATTCATATCCTTGCATTAACTTTCAATTATGTTGACGAAAAATGTTTACTATAAAAAACCGATTTTCGCAATATATAAATTACTATAACTTCTCACCTCTTGAATAAAATGTACTAATATTATAGGTCCATCGAGTCGTATCGAACTAAGGAATCTTTTATATTCTTGCGTCAACTTTTAATCATGCTAATGAAAAAAGTTTTACTATAAAAAACGGTATTTTCAAATATTATGCATTACCATAAGTTCCTTACTCTTCAATAAAATGTATTAATGTTATAGGTCAATCGCTTCTTCTTCAATCAACACAACTTTTCTATTCTCGTATCAAGCTTAAATTATGAGGATGAGAACATTTTTGCTATAAAATTCGATTTTTAAACTATATAAATAACTATACCTTCCCTACTGTTTAATAAAATGTATTAATATTTTAGGTCAATCAATTCGTCTCGTACCAAGGAATTTTTTATATCTTTGCATCAACTTTAAATTATTTTGAAGAAAAAATTCTTACTATTAAAAATCGAATTCCCAAATATTGAACATTGCTATAGGTTCCTTACTCTTCAATCAAATGTATCAATGTTATAGGTCAATCGATTCATCTCGAACTAAATCATTTCTTATATTCTTGCATCAACTTTGAATTATGTTGAAGAAAAAAGTTTCACTATAAAAAACCGTATTTGCAAATATTATGCATTACCATAACTTCCCAAATCTTTAATGAAGTATATTATTATTGCAGGTCAATCGATTCATCTCGAACCAAGGAATCTTTTATATTCTTACATCAACTTTTAATTATTTCGAAGAAAAAAACTTTAGTATCAAAAATCTTATTCTCAAATATTATGCATTGCCATAGGTTCCTTACTCTTCAATAAAATGTATCAATGTTATAGGTCAATCGATTCGTTTCGAACGAAAGAATATGTTTTACTCTTGCATCAAATTTGAATTATGAAAAACGAAAGTTTTAATATAACCGTATTTCCAACTATTATGCATCATCATAGCTTCCTTACTCTTCAACAAAATTTTTTAATATGATAGGTCAATCGATCTGTCTCGAATCAACACATATTTCATGTTTTTGCATCAACTTTGAATTATATTAATGAAAAAAGTTTTACTATGAAAAACCGATTTTCAAAATATATAAATTACCATAACTTCCCTAGTCTTCAATGAAGTGTATTAATATTGCAGGTCAATCGATTCGTCTCGAACCAAGGAATCTTTTATATTCTTCCATCAACTTTTAATTATTTCGACGAAAAAAACTTTAGTATCAAAAATCTTCTTCTCAAATATTATGTATTACCATAGCTTCCTTACTTTACAATGAAGTGTATCAATGTTATAGGTCAATCGATTCGTCTCGAACGAAAGAATATTTTTTACTCTTGCATCAAATTTTAATTATGTTAAAGATGAAAGTTTTAATATGAATAACCGTATTTCCAACTATTATGCATCACCATAGCTTCCTTACTCTTCAACAAAATTTATTAATATGATAGGTCAATCTATCTGTCTCGAATCAACACATATTTCATGTTTTTGCGTCAACTTTGAATTCTATTAATGAAAAAAGTTTTACTATGAAAAACCGATTTTCAAAATATATAAATTACCATAACTTCCCTAGTCTTCAATGAAGTGTATTAATATTGCAGGTCAATCGATTCGTCTTGAACCAAGGAATCTTTCATATTGTTACATCAACTTTGAATTATATTAAAGAAAAAAATTTTACTATCAAAAATCGTATTCCCAAATATTATGCATCACCATAGGTTCCTTACTCTTCAATAAAATGTATCAATGTTATAGGTCAATCGATTCGTTTTGTGTCAACACAACCTTTTTATTTTTGCATCAACTTTAAGTTATGAGAATGAGAACATTTTTACAACAAAAATCGATTTAAAAAATATGTAAATTACCAAAACTTCTCTCTTCTTCAATAAAATGTATTTATTGTGTAGGTCAATCGATTCTTCTCAAGCCAAGGAATATTTTGTATTGTTGCATCAACTTTAAATTATGCTAATGAAACAAGTTTTACAAAAAAAAGTGTGTTTTCAAATGTTAAGCATTACAATAGCTTCCTTACTTTGTAATAAAATGTATCAATGATATAGGTCAATCGATTGGTCTTGAACCAAAGAATCTTTTTTATCCTTTCATCAACTTTGAATTATGTTGAAGAAAAAAAGTTTACTATAGAAAACCGTATTTTCAAATATTATGCATTACCATAGGTTCCTCACTCTTCAATGAAATGTATTGATATTCTAGGTCAATCGATTCGTCTTGAATCAACAGAACTTTTCTATTCTCGTATCAAGCTTAAATTATGAGAATGAGAACATTTTTGCCATAAAATTAAATTTTTTAAATATATAAATAACTATAACTTCCCTACTCTTTAATAAAATGTATTAATTTTATAGGTCAATCAATACAACTCAAACCAAGGAATCTTTTATATTCTTGCATTAACTATGAATTATGGTAATGAAAAAAGTTTTACAAAAAAAACGGTGTTTTCGAATATTATGTATTACCATAGCTTCCTTACTTTACAATGAAGTGTATCAATGTTATAGGTCAATCGATTCGTCTCGAACGAAAGAATATTTTTTACTCTTAAATCAAATTTTAATTATGTTAAAGATGAAAGTTTTAATATGGATAACCGTATTTCCAACTATTATGCATCACCAGAGCTTCCTTACTCTTCAATAAAATTTATTAATATGATAGGTCAATCGATCTGTCTCGAATAAACACATATTTTATGTTTTTGCATCAACTTTGAATTATATTAATGAAAAAAGTTATACTATGAAAAATCGATTTTCAAAATATATAAATTACCATAACTTCCCTAGACTTCAATAAATTATATTAATATTGCAGGTCAATCGATTCTTCTTGAACCAAGGAATCTTTTATATTGTTACATCAATTTTGAATTATATTAAAGAAAAAATTTTACTATCAAAAATCGTATTCCCAAATATTATGTACTACCATAGGTTCCTTACTCTTCAATAAAATTTATCAACGTTATAGGTCAATCGATTCGTGTTGAGTCAACACAACCTTTTTATTTTTGCATCAAGTTTATGTAATGAGAATGAGAAGATTTTCACTATAAAAATCGATTTAAAAAATATATAAATTACCATAACTTCTCTCCTCTTCAATAAAATGTGTTTATTGTATAGGTCAATCGATTCTTCTCATGCCAAGGAATTTTTTGTATTCTTGCATCAACTTTGAATTATGCTAATGAAACTAGTTTTACAAAAAAAAGTGTGTTTTCAATTGTTAAGCATTACAATAGCTTCCTTACTTTGCAATAAAATGTATCAATGTTATAGGTCAATCGATTCGTCTTGAACCAAAGATCTTTTTTATCCTTGCATCGACTTCAAATTATGTTGGAGAAAAAAGTTTTATCATAGAAAACCGTATTTTCGAATGTTAAGCTTTATCATAGATTCCTTACTCGTCAATAAAATGTATTAATGTTCTAGGTCAATCGATTCGTCTTGAATCAACACATCTTTTATGTTCTTTTGTCAACTTTTAATTATATCAATGAAAAAAGTTTTACTATGAAAAACCGATTTTTGCAATATAAAAATTACTATAACGTTCCTACTCTTTAATAAAATATTTTTATTCCATAGGTCAATCGATTCGTATCAAACCACGGGATTTTCTATATTCTCGCATCAACTTTTAATTATTCTAATGAATAAAGTTTTTCTATAAAACCGGTGTTTTCAAATATTATGCATTACCATAGCTTCCTTACATTTCAGTAAAATGTATGAATTTTATAGGTCAATCGATTCGTCTTGAATCAACACAACTCTTCTATTCTCGCATTAACTTCAAATTATGAGAAAAAGAAAATTTTTACCATAACAATCGATTTAAAAATATATAAATTACCATAACTACCATACCCTTCAATAAACTGTATTATTATTAGGTCAATCAATTCATCTCAAACCAAGGAATCATTCATATCCTTGCATCAACTTTCAATTATGTTGACGAAAAAAGTTTTACTATAAAAAAACGATTTTCGCAATATATAAATTACTATAACTTCCCTACTCTTTAATAGAATATTTTAATTTCATAGGTCAATCGATTTGTTTCGAACCAAGTAATCATTCATATTCTTGCATCAACTTTGAATTAAGTTAGTGAAAAAAGTTTTACTATAAAAAACCGTTTTTCAAAATATATAAATTACCATAACTTCCCTACTCTTTGATAAAATACATTATTATTATAGGTCAATCGATTTGTTTCGAACCAAGGAATCTTTTATATTCTTGCATCAACTCTGAATTATGCTAGTGAAAAAAGTTTTACTATAAAAAACCGTTTTTTCAAATATTATGCATTACCGTAGCTTCCTTACTCTTCAATAACATTTATTAATATTATAGGTCAATCGATTCGACTCTAATCAACACACCTTTTCTGTTTTTGCGTCAACTTAAAATTATGTTAATGAAAAAAGTTTTACTATAAAAAACCGATTTTCAAAATATATAAATTACCATAACTTCCCTACTCTTCAATACAATATTTTAATTTCATAGGTCAATCGATTCGTATCAAACCAAGGAATTTTTTGTGTTCTTGCATCAATTTTGAATTATGCTAATAAAGAAAGTTTTACTTTTAAAAAAACCGACTTCTAAAATATTTTTAAGTGCTAAAAAAATGCAATTAATATTTTTAGAAATCCTCCAGTCAGTTCTAAGTTATCGTGTTCACAAAAAAGTGTGTCATCCACACCCACACATCCGGACAATTGCTTAGACCATTGCATTAGACATTTTCAAATTGAGGAAGGTTTAATTGAATGAATTTACAATTTTTTGAAAATATTGCCATTACAAAGCTTCCTCCATGACGAAGCAAAAATCCATGACCTGACAGTTTCCTTTGAAGCCTCACATAAGGATCTTTGACCAAGTTTTTCCAATTTCCAGGCTGATTATTCTAAAGCGTTTATACCTAAACAGATATGGTTAAGGACATTTGTAAAGAAGTCCTTGCTAGGTCTCAAGTCGCTCTGAGAATCCGGGACCGACTTGGCTGACTCGTTGATTGCTGTGACATTTCCATGGTGATCCTGGCTCGTTACCTTTCACGAGCGGGGCGAGTCGGGTCGAGGGTAAAAGCTCGCCTTATTACCCCTTACCATCGTCGTTCGTCCTCGCACCGACCTCCTTCCGCTTTTGAATCACGATAAGAGAGATCCGTCGAAAGGACGTTAAAACGACTAGACGAAGATCAAGGTAATCGCATTGCAAAGATGCGCGAACGACTCAAAAGACCCCAGCCGGGGTAAAGCAGGACGCACGTGTCTTACATACGAGAAATAAGATGGTATCTAGAGAGATGTAGAAAATCCTTGAGCTTGATGCCTTTGCTTGTGAGGGTGGAATATGGAAAGTGGAAAGTGGAAAGTGGAAAGTGGAAAGTGGAAAGTGGAAAGTGGAAAGCAGAGGCCAAGGCTGACCAAGGTATTGGCTGAGCGAGTGGTAATCAAACGTCCCCATTTCCCCTATCCTTTCGTGTTCCAGAATGCAAAGTGGCCGCCCCATTAGTAACCTCCTCAAAGCACTCCACTTGAATGCGCCAAGCTTCTCACTTTTAACCAAGAGCACTGACGATTTAATCGCTCTATCTAGAAACTTAGAGAGGGACGTCGGGGAAGGTCGACAAGAACATTGATTCTGAGCGAGGGGTTAATTACTCGTATTTTTGGTGCAAATTACATTTCAAGATTCGCATGAAAAGGCAGGCAAGGTCGTTTCTATATCAAGATTCCTACCTTACCGACATCGAGAACATGCTACAGCTGAAGTGGTTCGTGTCCGTGCTAAGTTTCTAGAATGTTTTCGATGACGTCACAGAATATTGCTCAGTGAGACGAATTTGCGTAAACTTCAAGGTCATTTATTGTCGCAACTGATCATTTTGCGTGAGAACTTTCAAGGTTATTTTTTTATTTGACCTTGTTTTTCTAATAACTGTCTGACGCAGTAGAGAAAAAGGTAGAGTCAAAATATGTCCTTGAAAATGTTTACGCGAAATGCTTAATTGAAATAATAATTGACCTTGAAGTTGTTTACGCAAATTCCCTGCAAGGGTCATAACTATATGGCGCAAAAAAATGGACAAATAAAAATGTAAACTTCAAAGTGTTTACGCGAAATGATTAATTGAAATAATAAATTACCTTGTTGTTTACGCAAATTATGCTATCACAAATTATCACAATTGCCTGATATCATTTTGTGACATCATTGAGAATATTCTAGAAACTTAGCACGGACACGAACCACTTCAGCTGTAGAATGGTCTTGGTGTCGGTAATGTAGGAATTTTTACATATAAACGTCCTTTCCGATTTACATCGAATTTTTAAAATCCTTCAAATCTTACGAAATACCTTCAAATCTTTGGAAATCGTACAAATCTATTTTAAATAATGTGTATGAATCATTTGAAATCCCTAGAATATTACACAAATTCAAGGAATCTGTATTATCATCAGAGAATAACAGAAATTTTAATGTCTTTTCAGAATGGATTTAGAAAAATTAATGAAAATTAAAAAAAAAATAATAAAAATGCGTGTATTTTCTAAAAAAAAGTTTCTTTTCTAGATCTCTCTAGTAGCTTAATGAGAAAGCAACTGACCGGCAATCGGAAGTTCTGGGGTTCGATTCTCAGCGGATCGAAAGGAGAAGATATTTTTTTTTCAGAAAAAAAAAATTAAAATAAATAAAATTAAACTCATTCATTAAAGTTTTCTAAAAAGGGATTAAAATCCATAGAATTCAAATTTAATTTAATTTAATTTGTTTTCGGAAGTTCAGTAGAAACATCTTATTTTTTGGAAATTCGGCCAAGTTCTTTGAAATCCCTTGAAATTCTTGAAATTTTTTGCAATCCTTTGGAATTCCTTAAATTAACGATAATATTTCGAAATCTTAAAAATCTCCTCAAATTCCTTTAAATTTTTCAAAATTCCTTGAAATCTTTTGATATTTACGAATTTCTCTGGTGAAATATTTTTTAAAAAAAAGTACAAAAAACTCAGAATATTTTTACAGGAAATAACAAATAAATACAATAAATAAACTGAAAAATTTTAACTTCTATACATTGTAAATTCAAATTATTTAAAAAAATAGAAATCCACGCTATCATTATTTTCAATACTATTAATTGAAGAATGAATCAAAAATTTTATGAATTTCCAAAATTATATTAATTTATACACTAGTTGTAGTTGTATAGTTGTATATTTGAACTCTCCCTTTTACGGGTTCGAGGGCCTCCGCTCCCTGTACATATGTTTACATTTCATCCTTAGTCTAACTTACTCGCTACTTATTTTCTAATGCAACGCCTTACCTACTAACAATCATATTATTACTACACTTAGACTAGAGACAATGAGCGATCTTCCCGGGCTTCCGTTTTCTCTTACCATCAAATTCATTTAGACCGATTTGAAAATTTTATTCGTTAGATTCCTTTAAACAGGATTACCCGTTTGGCTCTGCCCTGATCCCTTGCTTTCTCTTATTTCTTCCAGTTTTTTCATCCACATCACTCCCTGCCCATTACCATCCAAGATCCATCTCACACATTCATCCACACTCAACTGTCCATCTTCCTCTCCTGTACACCTCTCTAACACATGTGCCCATGACTCCACTTCGTACCCACATACTCTGCATAGATTGTCCTCTTCATCTATCCAATATCTACAAGCTCTCACTCCTTCTCCCATTCTAAACCGTATCACCCTATTCCATTTCTCTTCCTTTTTCATCTTTTGCAAATATTCTGGTTCCGTCACCCCTTTGACCATCATATACCATCTATTGTACTTCGAATCCATAATCTTTCTCCATCTCTCTTCTCCTTGTCTTACTAATAGCTCTAATTCAATGTTCTGCCAATCCACAACCCCTTCCTGTATCTCACAAACACTCCTCATTTTTTTCCTTTCTTCCTCCCATTTTGAATTTCCCAAATTGCCTCTCGTCTCCTTGTTCCGAACTTCGTCCAAGCATACTTGTGCTATTCTGCTCCCCTCTCCCCTTTTCAGCTTCTCTTCAAACCTCCAGGCTCTCTTAATTTGTCTAGTTACCATTTTTTCCCTTCCTAGTTCTTCCCTTATCATGTATCCTGGACAACTCCAACTGACCCCCATTACCCATCTCAGAAATCTCTCATGTATGCTTTCCACTTTCCTATGTTCCTTCCATCCCCAAACCTCCACTCCATAACACAACACCGCCCAAACCAACGCATCAAACAACCAAACCCTCATTCTCCAATCGTCCTTGAACCTTCTCTTTCCTATACCCCATACTTGGCCCATTAC
>CAKNXH010001453.1:94971-109964 GCA_932178445.1 Andricus quercusramuli
AAATGCATTAATCAGGCATTTAATGACAGAAAAATTTGTTCTTTTCCGATGTCAAATTTTTTAATTAGGAACTTCGTGATAATTGCAGCAAAATTCATAATTTTTTGTTCAATTGTAAGATTTTTTTAAACAAATTTAATAAACAAATGCATTAATCAGGCATTTTTTGATAAAAAATTTGTTTTTTCGATGTGAGACGTTTTAAATAGGATCATCCTAATAAATTCAGCAACATTCATAATTAGTTGATAAGTTTTGTGATTTTTTTAAACAAATGTATCATTCGGGCATCTGTGGACGGCAAAATTTGTTTTTTTGATTTCAGTCTTTTTAATTGGGAACTTCATGATAATTTCAGCAAAATTCATAATTGGTTGATAAATCTGATATTTAAAAAAAAATTAATAAACAAATTCATTACTCGGGTATCTGTTGATGGAAAAATTATTTTTTTTTCGACGTCAGTCTTTTTAATTGGGAACTTAAGGATAATTTTATTAACACTCATACTTAGTTAATAAATTCCATGCTGTTTTAACAATATTTTTAATCATTTATAATAATGCATTGGTTTATGAAATTTGTTTTAAAAAACCATAAAATTAATGAAAAAATTATTAATTTTTCTGAAATCATCACAAAGTTCCTTATTAAAAAATTTGACATTAAAAAAACGAATTTTTCTGTCGAAAAATGCTTTAATAATGCATTTATTTATTAAATTTGTTCAAAAAAATCATAAAGTTAATCAACAAATTAAGAATCTTGCTCAAATTATCGTAAAGTTTCTAATGAAAAAAATTGACATAAAAAACAACGAATTTTTCTGTCGAAAAATGCCTGAATAATGCATTTGTTTATTAAATTTGTTTATAATATAAACAATTAAAATCTCAAGAGAAAATTTTTGTGTTACAATATTGTTTACAATCAAATTTTTTGCAATATAACTTAAAAAAACGTAATATTAGGTAAAATCGTAGAAAACATTTTTTCAACAACAAATTTGTTTATACAACATTTTTTTGTTTATTACATAATATTGGAACATCATCAACTAATTTTAGTCTATGCAACTTGGGCGTTTTTAACAATTTGTCTGTTATTGACGAGCACCAGGAACGTCAAATAGAAAAAATTGACATTTTTTTCGTGATATTTGTTAATTTATTAAAAATTGAATGCCTAATTTGAAAATCATTTTTGGAATCTCTCTTAGAAATCTTATCAACTTTTTTCTCAATTTTTTTTTTTTGTTCAAATCGGTCAATATTTGCGGGCTGTACGTTATTTTGAACCAAAAAAGTTCGGTCAGGTGCTTTCCCATTAAGCTACTAGAGAGATCTCGATCTCTCTAGTAGCTTAATGGGAAATCACGACTTTTCAACCACATAGATGCATTTAAAACGAAGAAAATTAAGTTTCTACAGAAATAAATTTTCAAATAAAAATATGAAACTTCAACCAAGAAAATAAATTTTTTATGAATTACTCAAACTTTCAACAAAGGAGTTTATTTTCCAACCAAATAGTTGAATTTTCAATTTTCATCAATTTTCGATTCGTGGAATTTTCAACATTTCAATTTCTAACTTTTGAAAATTAAGAAAATTCAAAAGAGTTGAAAATTCAATTATTAAGATTTCAGAAAATTCTACTGTCGAAAATTTTAAATTTCAATTGTTAAATATTGAAGGCAATTCAACAGTGATTCCGTAGAAAATTCAAATATCGAAAACTCATTTTTTTCCATTTTTAGCATTTGAATTATCTACCAAAATATTTATATTTTAAAGAGTTAAATTTAAAAAAAGTTACTTTTCACCAAATATTTAATTTTTGCCAAAATTCAATTCTAATTTTAAAAGTTCAATTTTTAACTAACAAAGATTAATTTCAAACCAAAAATGAAATGGTTAAATTTTCAGTTAAAAATATTAATTTTCAACTACAGGGATTAATCTTTAACCAATAAAATGAGTTTTTAAGAAACTAGTTTAACTTTTAAACAAATAGTCACATTTTTAAACAAAACGATGAATTTTTAACAAAAATACAAATTTTAAACTCAAACAAAAATTTTTATTATGAGTGAAATAATTAAACTTTCAGTTAAAGAATGATTTTCCAATTTTTAAATTGTGGATTTTTCATCACTATTGAACACTGCAGAAAATTCTGTTAAAAAATCAACTTCTAAAAAGTCAACTGTGGAAATTCCAACAAAATAAAAATAAAATAAAATTGAAAATTCAACTGATAAAAATTAAATTTTCAATTTCTGGAATTTTTAGCAATTGACTTTTCACTGATAGAAAATTCAAGAAAATTCAAAACTGGTAAAAAATCAATAGTAAATAGTTGATTTTTCAAAAATTCAATTTAAACCTTAACAGTTAAATTTTCAACTAATACATATTAATTAAAAAAAAAATAGTTGAACGTTAAGTTGAAAAAAATAATTTTTAAGTATAGGGATGAATCTTCAACCAATAAAATGAGCTTTTAACAAACAATTCCCACCTTTAACAAAGTAGTTAAATTTTCAAACAAAACGACGAATTTTTACTTGAAAAAGAAAAATTTTTAACCAAAAATTAAATGGTTAAAATTTCAGTTGACAAAATTAATTTTTACAGAAGAAATTAACTTTTGACTGAAATGATGAATCTTCAATTATAAAAAAATGATGCTAAACAAAGCAATAGAACTTTCGTCTATATGGTTGAATTTTCTTCATAATTTATTTGTATTAATTATTATTTTTCTTTTTTAATTTTATTTTTTAACCAGACAATTGAATTCTTAACCAAAAAGAATAAATTTCTACAAAAATTTTCAAACCAAAGAAACTAATTTTTAACCAAAAGGGATGACTTCTAAACAAAATTGTACAATTTTCAACAAAATAATAAAATGTTGATCAAAGTAATAAAATTTTGATCAAAATAATAAAATTTGTAATAAAAAATGATGCATTTTAGAAAAAAAGATTAATTTACTACCAACATATATGAATTCTCAACCAAATAGTTGAATTTTCAACTAAAAAAAAAAAATTCTACCAAATAGTTTAATTTTTAACCAAGTAAGGTCACTTTTCAAACAACCATTAAATCGTTTCATTTTCAGTTTGAAAAACTAAATTTTTCACCAATAAAAAAATTTCAACCAAAGTGATGCATTTTTAACTAGAATGATGAATCTTCAACTGGAATAGACAAAATTTAAACAAAAAAAGGAATGTTTAATTCAAGATTTAAACTGACAACCAAGCACTTCAAGTTTTAATCAACCAGATGAATTTACAAACCAGAAGAATAATTATCAAACAAAAAGAATAATTTTCTACCAAAAAAAAGATGAATTTCAAAAAAAAAAAAATACATCAATCTTCAACTAAAAAAAAAGTCCATCAAAAATTTAATAGTAAAATTTGCAGTTAAAAAGAATAATATTCAACGAAGAAAAAACTAATGTTTAAAAAAATTATTATATTTTAAAACAAAGTGATGAATCTTAAACTAAAATATATTTTAGTTTAAGATTTTATCGTAAATTATTATCATAAATGATAAATTTTCAACTGGAATTTTTGAATTTTTAATCAAAAAGGTGAATTTTAAACCAAGAAGATTAATTCCTGCCAAAAAAGACGAATTTTCAACTAAATAAGGTAACTTTAAACAAAAATTAAATAATTAAATTTTTTTGTTTAAAAAAATCATATTTAACTGAAGAGATAAATTATCAACTAGAATTATTAACCTTCAACGGGGATGGACATATAAAGAAAAAAAAAGAAAAAAAGAAAAATAAATAGAAATTTAAACCAAAAAGATGAAATTTTAACAAAAGGGTTTAACAGTAAATTTTTCAGTTATTAATTAATTTTGAAAAAAAAATTCCTACAAAATAGTTCAAGTTTTAACTGGAATAGTTAAATTTTCAGTAAAAAAATTAATTTACCACCAAACAAACAAAAAATAACCAAAGTGAAGGATTTTCAACTAAAATGATGAATCTTCAACTGAAATATACAAAATTTAAACCAAAAAGATAAATTTTCAAATCAGAAGTAAATTTCCAAACAAAATGATTAATTTTCTACCAAAAAAGAAGATTTTTCAGCAAAATACACGAATTTTAAAAGAAATATTTGAATTTTGAACTGAAAAATATCAATTTTCAACCAAAAATTGGAATAGTTTATTTTTCAGTTAAAAAATTTAATTTCAACCAAGTTGAAGAATTTTCAACTAAAATAATGAAATTTCAACTGGAATGTTAAGTTAAAAAAAATTAATTTTTATGTATGGGAATGAATCTTCAACCAATCTTCAAACAAAACGACGAATTTTCAGTTGAAAAAGAAAAATTTTTAACCAAAAATTAAATGGTTGTATTTTCAGTTGAAAAGTATATTCAACGAAAAGAAGTAATATTCAAAATTAATTTTATCAAAAAATGAAAAACAAATTTTTAACAAAACAGTAAAAGTTTCAACTGAAATAGTTAATTTTTCAGTAAAAGAGTTAATTTTCAGAAAAATAGCTCACTTTTCAACCAAAGTAATGAATTTTCAATAAAAAATAATAAATAATTAATTAAAACGTAAAATCATTTTCAAATAAATTAAAACAAAACATAGTTTTTTGCAGATCTCGAACCAAAATTTCGAAAAAAATTTATTTTGAAAAAATAATTCCAGGAAAATTTTTGAAAATATATCAAAAGACTTCAAACGTTATCAAAAAAATGATGAAGTTTAAAAAATTTGTTGAATAAATAAAAATATAAAAAAAATGTAATTTTCTGCATTAAAAAATTTTTGAACTTCAATTTTAAAAGTTTGAAATTCAAGTGTTCGACTGTTCGTGTTTTAATTTAGAACTTAAATTACCTGAAATGAAAGAATTTTTAGCATGAAGATTTCGATTTTTTAAATTTCATTTACCGTGACAATTTTTTGCGAATCTGGAAAAAACCAAAAAATATTTGAAAAAACTTTCCAATTTGATGTTTAATTCTAAAAACTGAAATTTTGAAAATTAATTTATTAATTAGAATTACGCTTCTCAGCATTCTAGAATTTCGAATTAAGATACTAATCAGAAAGAAAAAAATCTTCAATTTAAAAGCTGAATGAGACGATAAGATTTTTTGGTTCTAGAGTTTTTTTTTTTTTTTTAAAGATTTTTTTAATAACAAATGCGATTCCTTCTTCAAAGAAGAACCCTAAATTTCAATAATCATTTAAAAAAAATAGTATCTATTATTGTAATAATTTTATTAATAATTAACAATAATAATTAAAATATAATTTTGTTTATAGTATATAGAGAATCAAACCGTTTAATTTTTTATCAAAAATACAAATTTCCGTTGAAAAATACGAACATAACCTATTATTGTTCAAAGATTGTAAATATTCTTTAAAATATTATTAATTTTTTATTAACAATAGCAATTTCAAACGAAAAACTCTGACGTAACAGAACAAACAATTATTTAGTATGGTGAATCTTCTTTTAAACCTATTTTTTTTGTTTAAAATAACCTTTTTCTGGCGAAAAATGTTGACATAACCTAAAATTGTTCCAAAATTCTTAAAATTATTTAAAATCTATAGCTATGATGATTTAAAAAATTTTTAATATTAAATTTGACAAAAAACACTAACATACTCCAACAAAAAATTGTCTCAAGTAAAAATTTCAACATAACCTTAAATTGTTCAGAAATGGGATTTTTGTTTCAAAATTCTTATTTTCGATGCAAAATTCCCCAATAACCTAAAATTGTTCACAAATTATTAATCTCCCCTGAAATGATTTTTCAATCAAAATTTCCATTTGCGATGAAAACACGAACAAAATCTGAAACTGTTCCAGATTGTTGGAGACACCAACATAACCTAAAATTGTTGAAAATTGTAAATATTCTTCGAAATTTAATAATTTTTGTTTAAAATAACCGATTTTCCGTGAAAATTGTTAATATAACCTGAAACTGTTCAAAAATTGTAAATCTTGTTCAAACTGTAATGATTTTCATCTTAAAATATTAATTTTGGGCGTGAAACGTCAACATAACCTAAAAATGTTCAAATTTGTAAATCTTTTTGCAAAGCTTTTTTCAAAAATAAAAATACCAATTTCCGACCAAACACTAACAAAACCATACAAAGTAAATTGTTGAAAAATGTATAATCTTTGAATTCTAATCATTTCTAATTAAAAATACCCAATTCCGGTGCTAACAAAATGCTAACATAACCTGAAATTCTTTGAAAATTGCAAATCTTTATGATCTTTGTTTAAAAATGATATCCTATTATTTCCTCTTTTTCTCATCATATCCAATTCAATCCCATCCTATCCAATCCTATTCTATTCAATCCTATCCTTTCCTATCCTGCCCTATTCAATCTTATCCTTCCTTCTCCTATCCTTCCTTATCCTATCCTATTCAATACTATCCTTTCCTGTCCTATCCTATTCAATCCTATCTTATTCTATCATATTCAATTCTATCCTATTCAATCTTCTCCTTTCCTATCCTATCCTATTCAGTACCATTTTATCCTATCCTATCCTACGTGGAATTTAAATGAAAAATAAAATTTTCTACTCAATAATTATTTTTTTAACATCAGCGGCAAAAAAATACGAAAAAATATGAGAAACGAGAAAATAATCGAGACTTAGACCAGCATGATATTTTATTAAAAATGCTATCCTATTATATCCTATTTTTTCTCATCCTTTTCTATCAAATCCTATCATATTGAATCCTATTCTATTCACTCCTTTCCCATCCTATCATTTTCAATCCTATCCTATTCAATCTTATCATTTCCCATCCTGCCCTATTCAATCCTATCCTTTCTTATCCTCTCCTTTCCTATCCTATCCTATTCAGTCCTATCTCATCCTATCCTATCCTTGTAGAATTTAAATAACAAATAAAATTTTCTACTCAATAGTTATTTTTTTAACATCAGCGGCTAAAAAATACGAAAAAATATGAGAAAGGAGAAAATAATTGAGACTTAGACCAGCATGATATTTGATTAAAAATGCTATCCTATTATATCCTATTTTTTCTCATCCTATCCTATTCAATCCTATCTTATTCTATAATATTCAATCCCATCCATTCTGTTTAATCATATTGAATCCTATCATTTGCAATCATATCCTATTCAATCCTATCCTATCCTATCCTATACAATCCTATCTTATCCTATCCTATCCTATGTAGAATTCGAATAACAAATAAAATTTTCCACTCCATATTTTTCTTTTTTTTAACATCAGCGGCTAAAAAATACGAAAAATAAGAGAAGTGAGAAAATAATCGAGATTTAGACCAGCATGATCTTTGTTTAAAAATGCTATCCCATTATATCCTATCTGTTCTTATCCTATCCTATTCCATTATATCCTATTCAAATGTATCCTCTTCAATCCTATCCTTTCCTATCTTATCCTATTCAATCCTATCCTTTCCTAGCCTGCCCTATCCAATCCAATCCTTCCTTATCCTGTCCTTTCTTATCCTATCCTATTCAATACTATCCTTTTCTATTCTATCCTATTCAATCCTACCTTATTCTATCACATTCAATTCTATCCTTTTCATTCTATCCTATTCAATCCTATCCTTTCCTATCCTATTCAGTCGTATCTTATCATATCCTATCCTATCCTATCCTATCCTATCCTATATAGAACTAAGGTAGAAAATCAAATTTTCTATAGAATAATTTTTTTATATAAGTAGTTAAAACGTGAAAAAACTAAGTAAAATTTGTTTAAGGACCTGTGAAAGACAAGTTATTGGAAAAAAGTGAAATAACATGTTATTACGTAAGTGATAATCTGATACGTAATTCGAAATTATAAAAGAAAATCATTTAATATTTTTCATAAAAGTGATGTGTAAATATTTATGCAAAATAAAAATTTTTTAATCTGAATCACACTTTGCCCAACTTTGGCACTTAAGCCCTTTTGGAATGCAAAACTTTGCAAAACTATAACATAGAAGCGGGGTAAAGTTGGCTAGGGTAGGGGGTAAAATTGACTGGGGTAGGGGATAAGGTCGACTAGGAAGCGGGGCAAAGTTGGCTTACACGGGATAACGTCGGCTGGGGTGCGGGGTAAGTTTGGCTAGGGTACGGGGCAAAGTTGGCTAGATAGGGGTACAGTTAGCTACTGTACAGGGTAAAGAGGGCTAGGTTATGGTATAAAGTGGGCTTGGGTACGGGGTGAATTCGGTTAGTGTGCGGGTTGTCAGCTCAGGTGCGAAGTGAAGTTGTCTAGGGTACGGGGTAAAGTTGGCTAGGATTCGAGGCAAAGTGGGCTCGATCTTTACGTTCAACTACTGTACGGGGTAAAAACGGCATGTTATGTTATATTGTGGGCTAGGGTAGGGGTAAAGATAACAAGGTTATGGTATAAAGTGTGCTACAGTGCTGGGTAAGTTCGGTTAGTGTACGGGATAAGGTCAGTTCAGGTACGGAGTAAAGTCATCTAGGGTACGAGGTAAAGTTGGCTAGTGTAGGGGATAAGGTCGGCTAGCGTACGGGGTAAAGTCGGCTAGCGTACGGGGTAAAGTCGGCTATGTTGCAGTGTAACGTGGGCTAAAGTACAAGAAATCAGTTAGGCTACGGGATAAGGTCGGCTTAGGTACCGGTTAAAGTCGGCTATGTTGCAGGGTAAAGTGGGCTGGAATACAAAAAGTTGTTTAGGGTACGGGATAAGTTTGGCTAAGGTACGGGATCTCAGTTACAAGGTTAACTCATCTAGGGTACGGGGGGACGTCTGCTAGGTTACGATGTACAGTGGGCTAGGGAACGGGGTGAACGTGTTCAGGGTACGATATAAGTTTGACTGAAATAAGGTGTAAAGACGTCTTATGTACAGGGTAAAGTCGACTAGGTTACTGGTTGAAGTAAGCCAGAGTACGGGATAATGTCAGCTGAGTTACAAGTTACAAGGTTAACACGTCCACGGTAGGGGGTTTAAAGTTTGCTGGTTTCCGGTGTAAAGTGGGCTGGGTTTCGGTGCAAAGTGGGCTGGGTTTCGGTGTAAAGTGGGCTGGGGTTAAGTTTAAAGTGGGCTGGGGTTCGGTGTGAAGTGGGCTGGGATAGGGAGAAAGTCGTTGAGGGTATGAGATGAGGTCGGCCAATGTATGGGGTAAAGTCGGCTTGGGTCCGGCGTGAAGTAATCTAGGATACGGTGTAAAGTGGGCTGGCGTTGGGGTAAAATCGGCTCAGATACGTACATTTTTGTTTCTAGTTTGCAACTCTTGAAATCTCGTCCTGCGAATTTCTGAACTCTTCTTGATATACGAGCCACGTCACGGTACATTAGCATACTGAGATGTATGTTCCCACGTATTTGTTCGTCTCTATGGAGCATCTGGTTAGTTCGAAAGACCAACAGGCAATTCGTCTAGAAGTACGCCATTCGAATTCGCTTCTCGGGCTCTGCCAAGAGCAATACACACACTCAAATTTTCTCATCTGTTATGAATATTCATCTCTAAACTTCATCCTTACGTCATAAAGAAATTTTTTTCAACCTTACATTTAAGAAGTAAAAAAAAATTGGAAATTTAAGAATTTGACTAAAATTGTTTTTCCTTCCCTGGTGGAAACATTTTTACAAAGAAGTACAGAAAACCAAAAATATTTTCATAGGAACATTAATTTATACATTGAAATCTGCTTTGAAATCTTTTAAAATATTTTCTTGAAAATTTATTTAAAAAATCATTTCGAAATTTTCCAAAAATCTAATAATAATTAAGTTAAGTTTCTCAATATTTCAACTTTTGTGAAATCTCATATTTTTTATGATAATTTGTAATTTTCTATAAAAATGTACGTAAAAATAAAAGTGTTTTAATTGACGTCAAACGCCCAAATTGAAAAAAATGTAAAATTTGTAATTTTCTGTAATACCTTGTAGATTTTTACAATAAGCTAAAAAAAAGTTTATGAAAACTTGGTACATTTAAAAAAAAAAAGTACGTGTTTTAATAAAAAATTACAATTGTAGAAATATTGTACTTGTAAAAATTTTTTCCACCAAGGGTTTTAAAGAAAAAATCTTTCTTGGTTGAGAATTCAACACTTTTGTTGAAAATTCGTCTTTTTGGTATGAAAATTCATCTTTTCGTTGAAGTTTAAATTTTTTGGGTTAAAAATTCAACTTTGCAACTTAAATTTTTTTTTATTTCTGAACCGTTGAAAATCCAACAAAATTAAAACTGAAAAAAATTGAAAATGGAATTTTCAGCAGCTAAATTTTCAGTTTTCTTTCATTTTAATTTCTTGGGTTTTCAACAGTTGACTTTTCCAATAAAATAGTTAAATTTAAAACAGTTGAATTTTTAACTAATGATTTTTAACTGTTGATTTTTTCACTGTTGAAACTTGGAGAAATTTGAATCTTTAACATTTTAGTTTTCTACCAAAATATTTAAATTTTAAACAAAATCTTTAACGTTGATTTTTCGACAGTGTTGAATTTTTCAATTTTCATCAGTCGCAAAGTCAACTATTGAAAATTCGACTGTTGAAAATTTAAGAAGATTTAATTTTTAACATTTAAATTTTCTACCAAAATAGTTAAATTTTAAACAATTGAATTTCAAACTGTAGATTTTTCAAAAGTGGTTTCTTTCAATTTCCAACAATTGCAAAGTCAACGTCTCAAATTTCAACTGTTGAAGGTTGAAGAAATTTGAATTTTTTAACATTTGCTTTTCCTATCAAAATAGTTAAATTTTGAACAGTGTTGAATTTTTTTCCATTTTCATCAGTTGCAAAGTCAACTGTTGTAAATTAAACAAGTTCAAATGTTCAACATTTGAATTTTTTACCAAAATAGTTGAATTTTTAACAGTGTTGATTTTTTTCAATTTTCATCAGTTGCAACCTCAACTGTTGAGAACCGAATTTTTGACTTTTGATTTTTCAACAGTGTTGAATTCTTTTCAATTTTTATCAGTTGCACAGTCAGCTGTTGAAAATTGAATTTGAATTTTCTACCAAAATATTCGAATTTTAACTGTTGAAAGTTGAAGAAATTTGAATTTTTTTAACATTCGCATTTTCTACCAAAATAGTTA
Organism: Andricus quercusramuli; assembly: GCA_932178445.1. NCBI lineage: Eukaryota > Metazoa > Arthropoda > Insecta > Hymenoptera > Cynipidae > Andricus > Andricus quercusramuli. Next base: position 106,120 of record CAKNXH010001453.1, read on the forward strand.
CTTTTTCAATAGTTGAATTTGTAACTGTTGATTTTTCAATAGGGTTGAATTTTTACTATGTTCATCAGTTGCACTGTCAGCGTTGAAAATTTAGGAAAATTTAATTTTTAACATTTGAATTTTCTACCAAAATAGTTAAATTTTGAACTGTTGATTTTTCACCAGTGTTGAATTTTTTTCAATTTCTATCAGTTGCAGAGTCAACTGTTGAAAATTAAACACATTCAAATTTTTAACATTTGAATTTTCTACGAAAATAGTAGAATTTTGAACAGTTGAATTTTCAATAGTGTTGATTTTTTTTCAATTTTCGTCAGTTGTCACGTCAACTGTTGAAAATTGAAGAAATTTGTATCCTCAACATTTTAGTTTTTTACCAAAATATTCAAAATTAAACAGTTTAATTTTTAACTGTTGATTTTTCAACTGTATTGAATTTTTTCGATCTCCATCAGTTGCACAGTCAGCTGTTGAAAAATTAGGAAAATTTCATTTTTAACATTTGAATTTTCTACCAAAATAGTTAAATTTTGAACAGTCGAATTTTGAACTGTTGATTTTTCAACAATGTTGATTTTTTTAAATTTTTATCACTCGCAAAGTCAATTATTGAAAATTAAACATAATGAAATCTGTAACATTTGAATTTTTTACCAAAATAGTTGATTTTTGAATAGTTGAATTTTCAACAGTGTTGATTTTTTTTTAATTTTCGTCAGTTGTCACGTCAACTGTTGAAAATTGAAGAAATTTGTATCTTTAACATTTCAGTTTTCTACCAAAATATACAAATTTTAAACAGTTGAATTTTCAACTGTTAATTTTTCAACAGTGTTGAATTTTTTCAATTTTCGTCAGTTGCACGGTCAACTGTTGAAAACTAAACAAATTAAAATTTTTAACATTTGAATTTTCTACGAAAATAGTAGAATTTTGAATAGCTGAATTTTCAACTGTTGATTTTTCAAAAGTGCTGAATTTTTTAAATTTTCATGAGTTGCACAGTCAGCTGTCAAAAATTTAACTGTTGACATTTTAAGAAAATTCAATTTTTAACATTTGAATTTTCTACTAAAATAGTTAAATTCAAACAGTTGAATTTTCAACTGTTGATTTCCATACAGTGTTGATTTTTTTTTCAATTTTCATCAGTTGCAAAGTCAGCGGTTCAAATTTCAACTGTTCAAGTTGAAGAAATTTGAATTTTTTTCAACATTCGCATTTTTTCCAATTTTCCCATTTTTTTGCAACGTCAACTGTTAAAAATTCAAGTGTTGAAAATTGAAGAAATCTGTATCTTCAAAATTTTAGTTCTCTACCAAAATATTCAAATTTTAAACAGTTAAATTTTTAACTGTTGATTTTTCAAAAGTGTTGAATTTTTTCAATTCTCATCAGCTGCAAAACCAGCTGTGAAAAATTTAGAAAAATGTATTTTTCAACATTTAACTTTCTAGCAAAATAGTTAAATTTTGAACAGTTGAATTCTTAATAATGTTGAATTTTTTTCATCTGTTAAAAATTCAACTGTTGAAAATTGAAGAAATTTGTATCTTCAACATTTTAGTTTTCTACCAAAATATTCAAATTTTAAACAGTTGAATTTTTAACTGTTGATTTTTCAATAGTGTTGAATTTTTTCCAATTTTTATCAGTTGCAAAGTCAATTGTTGAAAATTAAACAATTCACATCTTTACATTTGAATTTTTTACCAAAATAGTTGAATTTTGAACAGTTGAATTTTCAACAGTGTTGAATTTTTTTTATTTTCATCAGTTGCAACGTCAACTGTTGAAAATTTAATTGTTGAAAATTGAAGAAATTTGTATCTTCAACATTTTAGTTTTCTATTAAAATATTCCAATTTCAAACAGTTGAAATTTTATCTGTCGATTTTTCAACAGTATTTAATTTTTCCAATTTTCATCAGTTGCACAGTCAGCTGTTGAAAATTGAGGAAAATTTAATTTTTAACATTGAAATTTTCTAACAAAATAGTTAAATTTTGAACTGTTGATTTTTCAACAGTGTTGAATTTTTCTTCAATTTCCATCAGTTCCAACGTCAAATGTTGAAAATTCAACTGTTAAAAATTGGAGAAATTTGCATGTTCAACATTTTAGTTTTCTACAAAAATATTCCAATTTTACACATTTACATTTTTAACAGTTGAGTTTTCAACAGTGTCAATTTTTTCAATTTTCATCAGTTGCACACACAGCTGTTGAAAATTTAACTGCTGGGAATTTAGGAAAATTTAATTTTCAACATTTGAATTTTCCACCAAAATAGTTAAATTTTGAACAGTCGAATTTTGAACTGTTGATTTTTCAACAGTGTTGAATTTTTAAATAATTTTTATTAGTTGCAACGTCAACTGTTGAAAATTCAACTGTTGAAAATTGAAGAAATTTGTATTTTCAACATTTTAGTTTTCTACCAAAATATTAAAATTTCAAACAGTTGAACTTTTATCTGTTGATTTTTCAACAGTATTGCATTTTTTTAATTTCCATCAGTTGCACAGTCAGCTGTTGAAAAATTAGGAAAATTTAATTTCTAACATTTGAATTTTCTACAAAAATAGTTAAATTTTGAACAGACGAATTTTGAACTGTTGACTTTTCAACAGTGTTGATTTTTTTTCAATTTTTATGAGTGCCAATGTCAACTGTTGAAAATTAAACAAATTCAAATCCTTGACATTGGAATATTCTACGAAAATAGTAGAATTTTTAACAATTGAATTTTCAACAGTGTTGACATTTTTCCTAATTTTCATCAGTTGAAACTTTAACTGTTGAAAATTGAAGAAATTCGCATCTCCAACATTTTAGTTTTCTACCAAAATATTCCAATTTTATACAGTTGAATTTTTAAGTGTTGATTTTTCAACAGTGTTGAATTTTTTCAATTTTTATTAGTTGCAAAGTCAACTTTTGAAAATTATACAAGTTCAAATCTTCAACATTTCAATTTTCTAGCAAAATAGTTGAATTTTCAACAGTGTTGAATTTTTTCAATTATCGTCAGTTGCACAGTCAGCTGTTGAAAAATTAGGAAAATTTAATTTTCAACATTTGAATTTTCTAACAAAATAGTCAAGTTTTGAACTGTCGATTTTTCAACAGTGTTGAATTTTCTCCCAATTTTCATCAGTTGCAACGTCAACTGTTGAAAATTAAACAAATTCAAATCCTTAACATTTGAATTTTCTACCAAAATAGTTGAATTTCATATAGTTGAATTTTCAACTGTTGATTTTTCAACAGTGTTGATTTTTTTTTAATTTTTATCAGTGGCAAAGTCAACTGTTGAAAATTATACAAGTTCAAATCTTTAACATTTCAATTTTCTACCAAAATAGTTGAATTTTCAACAGTGTTGATTATTTTCAATTATCATCAGTTGCACAGTCAGCTGTTGAAAAATTAGGAAAATTTAATTTTCAACATTTGAACTTTCTACCAAAATAGTTGAATTTTCAACAGTTGAATTTTCAACAGTGTTGATTTTTTTCAATTTTCATCAGTTGCAACGTCAACTGTTGAAAATTCTATTGTTGAAAATTGAAGGAATTTGTATCTTCAACATTTTAGTTTTCTACCAAAATATTCAAATTTCAAACAGTGGAATTTGTAACTGTTGATTTTTCAACCGTGTTGAATTTTTACCATTTTCATCAGTTACACAGTCAGCTGTTGAAAATGTAGGAAAATTTAATTTTTAACATTTCTCTTCCTAGCAAAATAGTTAAATTTTTAACAGTTGAACTCTTAACAATGTTGAATTTTTTTCAATTTTCATCAGTTGCAACGTCAACTGTTGAAAATTAAACAAATTC
>CAKNXH010001453.1:116365-129020 GCA_932178445.1 Andricus quercusramuli
TTTTTAAAGTTTTAAAATTATTTTCTGAAATTTTTTAAAAAATTTCAAAAGATTTTAAAGAAAAATTTTGCAATTTTGATATATTACATAATTTTAGAAAAATTTTGAGTAAGTTTAAGAAACATTCAGAAGTTTTGAAACGATTAAAAAAAAATTGAAACTTGCAAAGATTTTTAAAAATGTTTGCAAGGTTTCACAAAAAAGAAAAAAAAATTGTAGTTCCCTAGGAAAAATTAAAATAATGTTTCATTGTTACAAATTGATTTTCAAAAATTAGAAGGTTTAGAAGCTCTGAAAAGATTAAAAAAAAGATTTTTTTTTTAAATATTCGTGTTCAAATTTTTCAAGAATTTTTATTTTGGAAAATGAACTTTGAGAGAAAATTAAACAAGGTTTATGAGCATTTCAAACGATTTCCTAAAATTTCAAAAAATAGGTGTAGAAAATTTTAAAGCAAAATATTTCAATTTGGTAAGATGAAAAAATAAAAAAAAAAACCGAGTCAATTCAAGAAATATTCATAAGAATCGAAGAGATTCAAAAATAGTTTCAAAATTTAAACATTTTTTAGCAATGTAGATTTTTAAAGATTGAAGAAAAAAAATTTAGAAAGTCCAATTTTTAAGGTAAATTCGAGTCAGTTAAAAAAATTTTCAATAATTTAAGTCATTTTAATTAGATTCAAAATATTTAAAAACTTGGAAACATTTTTGAAATTTTATCAAATATTTCTTGATTTTTCCAAACTTCTAAAAGTCCTCAACATTTTTTAAAACGACTCAAATTTTTCCTGCTATTTTGTAAAATCCTATAAAATTAAAAGAAATCTCTAAAATCTTCTAGATTCTTTTTTGACGTATCTGAAATATTCAAGAATCTTTTTTATTTTTCTCAAGAATTTTATATCAATTTAAAAACAAACTAAAAATACTCATTTTCTTGTTCTGAATATTTAGAATTTAATTTCAGCTCGAATCAAGGCCATGTGACGAGTGGGTAACGTGACCGGATTCCTACCTTACCGACAATTTTTTTAATTGTCAATTTATTTTCAATTCTTCACACGAATAGCCACATCGAGTTAAAAATTTTGATTAGTAAAGAAGAAGCACTAAGAAAGGTGTGTCTGGTCCTAAATTTTAATAATCATGAAAAAAGCACCAAAAAGAATTATTTACAAAAAGAAACTTTTTTCATAATTCTAAAAATGTAGGACCAGACCCGCCTTTTTTAGTGCTTCTTATTTATTATCCCAAATTTTCAACTCGATGTGGCTATTCCTGAGGAAATAAGTTGACAAATAAATAAAGTGCCGGTAAGGTAGGAATCTGATCACGTGACAAACTCATCACATGTTCTGAAGGTGATCAGAAACTTTTAACAAATAAATAGTTATTTGAAATTTTCATATTGTAATATTATTAATATTATTTTGTATTTCTTATGGCACTGAAAAAAGTTTCAAATTGGAGAATTTCAATTAGTACTTACAAGTAACTTCAATATTTGTATGACTAAAAAAAAGATTGAAAAAGGATTTAGTGTTACATTAAAATATTGTTTTATTAATTTCTAGACAATACTTCATCTTCAAAAATATTTTTTTAATTTAGGACACGTTTATTTTTTTTTTTAACATAAAAAATGTTACGTAACGTTGGGGAGGGGGGCGAAGAAATTGTTACGGTATGTTACCCGTGCCCCGGGGGGGGGGCCCAGAGTAAAAGGTAGAAAATAATGTTGCGTGATATGTGAACGCTCCCTTTCCGAGATATAACAAAAAATTTCGGAACATGTCTGCGTCAAGTTTCATTTAGGGAAGTGAGGGAAAATGATTGCAGGGGAAATAGAGGAAATGAGAGGTGGTAAAACTAGAAGAATTAACAGAAAATGAGGGAAGAATAAGTAGAGAAGATTTGGGAAAATTATGGGGGGGGGGGGGGGCTCAAGGAATGTAAGGGGAAATTAAGGGAGGTGAATGATGGGCTAGTAAAGCCAGTAAGGTTGAGTAGAGAAGAGAAAGTGACAGCTGGTAAAGGAAAGTATGGAAAGGGAGTTTTAGCTATGAAAGTGATGAGAAGGAAAAGTGGTGAAGAGGGAAAAGTGGAGGAGAGGGAAAAGTGAAGGAGAGAAGAAAGTGGTGGAGAGGAAACAGTGGAGGAGAGGAAACAGTGGAGGAAAGAAAAGAGTGGAAAGAGACAAATGGAGGAGAGGGAAAAGTGGTGGAGAGGGAAAGTGGTGGAGAGGGTAGGTCGAGGAGGAGGAAGCTGGTTAACGGAGGGAAAGCGAATTGTGAATTATGGAGAGGGGCAGTTGGATAGAAAGTAGATGATAGCGGGAGTAGAGGAGGGGGGTTTAAACGAATCAATGAATGTCTAAATGGTCTACGAAACCCTTTTTTTAGGCACGCGGTGCCTACTTTGACTAATTTCCTGGAAGTGGTGATTTGATTAAAGTAAAGGTTGGGCGAATAGGCCAGTAAGGTTAAATAGGAAAAGAAAATAGGCGGCTGGTGAAGGAAAGTAGGGGAAAGGGAGTGTTATCTAGGAAAGTGAAGAAAGGCAGAAATAGAGGAGGAACAGATTGGGGAATGGAGGGGAAGCGAAGCGTAAATTTTGGGAATGGGTAGTAGGTTGGAGAAGGGGAGAGTATATATTTTCGTATAAAATGAATGAAAACATTAGTACAAAAAAAAATAAAAGTAAATGAAGAAGTGACTTTCTCGAATAGATGCAAGAATTTCAAGAACTTAAAGTTAGATGGACTTCTCAAAGTGCGGTTTTTGTCTGAATGTTCTTGCCTCTCGCGCTTGTTTCGAGGAGCCCTCAATAATAGCAGAAGCTTCAGGCGGTGACAATAAAGTTGGTATGGTAAAAAAAGAAACAGAAGAAAAAGATCCCGGAAGGTAGAAGTGAAAAAAGAAGACAGGAGAAAGAATGTAACAAGCTGCAAGTTGGGGAATGAAGAATTACGATTCGTACCACAGAAACCCTTATATTTGCGGTTAAGTGTCCGGTCGTCCGTTCGTTGTACTTTTTTCAAGCATGAAGAGTAAAGGAAAACGAGGGGTGGGAAACTATTATGAGTTTCGGGAAATATGTGAAAGGGGTAGAGAAATCAGGAAAAATAAGGGGAGGGAAAGTAGGTGGAGTAAAGGGAGGTGAGTGATGGAGAGTAGGGATATGAGGGAAAATTAGGGGTGGTGAGGGAAAACGAGGTGAATGGTGATTATGTAAAGATGGACGATGTGATGGTGTGGGGGTGTAGTGAAAGTGATTCGGGGATTGAATGAGTGGAAATGAGGATCTGCAGGAGTAGGTGGAGCTAGGAGTAATGAGAGGAGGGAAAGTAAAAGAAAATGAAGGAAGAAGTAGGAAAAGTGAGGGAAAATAAGAGGAGTGGAATTAGGAGAAGTGAGGGTAGGTGAAGTGGGGTTAGTAAGGGTAAAGAAAGAAAGTGAAAGTAGGGGAAGTGAGGAGTCATAAGAGATGGGGGAGTAAATTGAGTTACGGATTTCAAGGATAATTGTAAGTTAGGGTAGGTTGAGTAGAGGAGGGAAAGTGATGGCTGGTGAAGGAAATTAGGGGAAAGTGAATGTTAGTTGAGGAAGTGAGGAGAGGGATAAGTAGAGGAGGAAGAAGTTGGCGAATGGAGGGGAAGCGAAGGTTGGATTGTGGGGAGGTTAATTACTATTCCGCTGGTCGAAGACGATAACATCAATTAATAAAAATCACTCTCATGATGGAATGATTGAAAAATTAATCTTGCAAGTACATTTGAATGAAGTCGGCATTCAACTTGTAGGAGTTGTGAAGAAAGCCTTCTCGTCTCTCTGTAGCTTAGTTGGTTAAAGCATCTGTCCGGAAATCTGGAAGACCTTATGTTCGAATCCCAGCAAGCTGGAGAGATTCTTTTCACAAATCATAAAATGAGTATTCAGTATTAAAAAAATATTGATTTGAGACCAAGTAGAAAAAAATTAACACCATATTAATTACTGTTTCGCTGGTCAGAAACCATAACGTCAATTAATAAAAATTACTCTCATGTTGGAATGATAAAAAAATAATCTTGAATGTACATTTGAATGACGTCGACATTTAACTTGAAGGAGTTGTGAAGAAAGTCTTCTCGTCTCTCCGTAGCTTAGTTGGTTAAAGCATCAGTCCGAAAGTCTGAAAGACATGGTGTTCGAATCCCTGCTGAGCTGGAGAGATGCTTTTCACAAATTATAAAATTAATAATTAATATTTAAAAAAAATTGATTTGAGACCAAGTAGACACAAAAATTAACACAAAAAATAATGACTACTTCGCTGATCAGAAACCAGGACTTCAATTAATAAAAGTTACTCTCATGATGGAATGATTGAAAAATCGATCTTGAATGTACATTTGAATGGCGCCGACATTCAACTTGTAGGAGTTGTGAAAAAACTCTTCTCGTCTCTCCGTAGCTTTATTGGTTAAAGCATCAGTCCGGAAATCTGGAAGATCTGATGTTCGAATCCCAGCGGAGCTGGAGAGATTCTTTTCACAAATTATAAAATTAGTAATCAATATTGAAAAAATATTGATTTCAGACCAAGTAGAACAAAAAAATTGACATTAAAAATAATGACAATTTCGCTGGTCAAAAACCGTAACATCAATTAAGGAAAATCACTCTCATGATGGAATGACTGAAAAATTAATCTTGAAAGTACATTTGAATGAAGTCGGCATTCAACTTGTAGGAGTTGTGAAGAAAATCTTCTCGCCTCTCCGTAGCTTACTTGGTTAAAGCATCAGACCGGAAGTCTGAATGACCTGCTGTTCGAATCCCAACATAGCTAGAGAGATTCTTTTCACATATTATAAAATTGATAATCAATATTGAAAAAATATTGATTTTAGACAATGTAGACCAAACAATTAATGTTATATTAATTAATAGTAACTATTCCGCTGGTCAAAAACCGTAACATCAATTAATAAAAATCACTCTCATGTTGGAATGATAAAAAACTTAATCTTTCAAGTACATTTGAATGAAGTTGGAATTCAACTTGTAGGAGTTGTGAAGAAAGTCTTCTGGTCTCTCCGTAGCTTAATTGGTTAGAGCATCATTCCGGCAATCTGAAAGACATGGTGTTCGAATCAATGATGTTCGAAAGTTTTTTTTTTTTGTAAATTCATCTCTTTTTTATTATAAAATTTATTCTCTTTATCAAAAATTCAATTACTTGGTTGGAATCTAAAAAAAAAAGTTCAATAAAAAATAAATCTTTTTGGCTGAAAATCGAATTATCTTGTTGCAAAAACTTTATTTTTGTATGAAAATTAATTTTTTCAATTGAAGATTCAACTATTTCATTTTTCCAGGTTAAAATTAGGTCTTTTTTAGTCGAAAATTCAAATATCAAAATTTTCATCAAAAATTCACCTTTTTTGGTTTAAGATTCAACCTTTTAGTTAAACATAGAACTAATTTGTTGAAAACTCATTTTATTTGTTGAAAATTGAATTATCCTGTCAAAAATGATTTTTTTTCTACTAGAATATTTTTTGCTGAAAATTTAACTATTACAGTTTTGGTTGAAAATTCATATTTTTTCAGTAAATTTATCTTTTTTGGTAGAAATTAAAAATCTTCCTAATTGACAATTCAAATACTTGACTGAAAATGAAACTACTTTTCTTCAAATTTATTATATTGGTTGAAGACTTAACTATTTTGTTGAAAATTCTTTGTTTCCTACGAAAATTATTTTTTTTTAACTGAAAATTTAACTATTCCATTTCTCGTCTCTCCGTAGCTTAATTGGTTAAGCTAGAGAGATTTTTTTCACAAATAATTTGTGAAAAAAATCTCTCTAGCTCCACTGGGATTCGAACATCAGGTCTTTCAGATTTCCGGACTGATGCTTTAACCAATTAAGCTACGGAGAGACGAGAAGATTTTTTTCACAACTCCTACAAGTTGAATGACGTCTTCATTCAAATTATAATTCGTAATTTAAAAATCAGGGTGTCGAACAACAATATTGTAACAGAGAAGCTGGCTCACCAGGATGTTGCTGGAAGCCAACATTCGGTTTTTGAGAAAAATAGAAGAGCCCAAAAATCGGCATTACTGCAAAATGGACCTTTTTTATTTTATATTTTTGAAAAGCCCCTGAAAATTAAAAAAATATTTTTTTAACTAAAATTGAATCACAATTTCTTGGGTCGAATGGAATGCGGAGAGACAAAGGCGTGAGAGAACCGCGGCACTTTGAGGAGTAGGTTCGAGCTGGGGTTGGAGCGGGCACAATTGTGGACTCTACTAATTATGTTATTTCACACAAGCATATTTGTGTGTATGTGTGAGTGTGGGTGAGACAAGTTTACCGAACCTCGAGGCTAAATATTATTCGTAAACAATACGAGTGATTATTCTAGTAATTAAAGGGGTGGAGAATGTATATATGTACCTTACTAAACATAATGAGAGGTACATATTTTCCTTTGACAGCAGTATCATTATTAGGGAAGAGGTTTTGTGAACCCATTTTGGCTTTTATAATCACGAAACATAATGAAATAACCATTATCCCAATTTAGGGTGGGCCGAAAAAACTCAAAATGATTAGATTCATTGGTAAGATTAATTAATTAATAATTATAATAATAAAAAAGTAATGAATAATAAAATAAAATTAATTAGTTGAATAATAAAAAGAATTGATTAAATAATAAGATTAATTTAATCCACCATTAGGAACATATTTTTCAAAAACTCGAAAAATTTCTCAGTAAATTAAATTAATTAAATTAATACAGTTGTGAAAAAAATCTTCTTGTCTCTCCGTAGCTTAGTTGGTTGAAGCATCAGTCCGTAAATCTGAAAGACCTGATGTTCGAATCCCAACGGAGCTCGAGAGATTCTTTTCACAAATTATAAAATTAATTATTATAATATTAAAAATATAAAATTATTATTAATAAAAATCACTCTCATGTTGAAATGATTAAAAACTTAATCTTGAAAGTACATATGAATTGAGTCGCCATTCAACTTGTAGGAGGTGTGAAAAAATCTTCTCGTCTCTCCGTAGCTTAATTGGTTAAAGCATCAGCGGAGCTGGAGAGATTCTTTTCACAAATTATAAAATTAATAATCATAATATTTAAAATATTTCAATGATTTCCAACGAATTCAAAAGATTTCACAAATGTTTCGAAAATTTCAAAAAGGGTACAGTACACCAGATTTCAAAGATTCAAAAAATTTTCAAGATTTTGCGCTATTACAAATATTTTCAGAAGATTTCAGAAAGATTTCTCGAAAATTTCCGAAATATTTCATAAAAAATGTATCAAAGATTTAAAAAAAAATTCAAGAATTTAAAAGGTTTCAAAAAGGGTCAGTACACCAGATTTCAAAGATTTCAAAGATTTTAAACGATTTAAAATTTTTTTAGAAGATTTCAAAACATTTCAGAGATCTCAAACAATTCCAACATTTTTTAGAAGATTTCAAAAAATTTCGCAAAGATTGTAAATATTTAAAATGATTTAAAATGAATATAAAGATTTCAGAAAGATTTCACAGATGTTTCAAAGATTTCATAAAAAATGCATGAAAGATTTTTAAAAAAATACAAGAATTCCAAGGGTTTCAAAAAGGGTACACTAAAACAAATTTCCAAGATTTTAAACGATTTATAATTTTTTTATAAGATTTCAAAAAATTTCACAAATATTTCAAAGAAATAATAAGGATTTCAAAACATTTCAAAACATTTCGAAGATTTCAAACTATTTCAACACTTTTTAGAAGATTTCATAAGATTTCACAAAGATTTCAAATATTTCGAATGATTTAAAATAAATATAAAGATTTCAGAAAGATTTCAAAAATATTTCAAAGATTTCATAAAAAATGTATTGAAGATTTTAAAAAAAGTACAAGAATTCCAAAGTTTTCAAAAAGGGTACAGTACACCAGATTTCAAAGGTTCCAAAGATTTTAAACGATTTCAAAATGGTTTAGGAGATTTCAAAAGATTTCACAAATATTTCAAAGAATTGATAAGGATTTCACAATATTTCAAAATATTTCAAGATTTCAAACTATTTCGAGTTTATAAAATTAAATAACCTTGTACGGAAAAAAGAAAAAAAAAATTTCCGTCGAATTATAAAAAATAAGAAATATTTTTTTACAACTTCAAGTACAAGTTAGCAAAATTTCATTTTTCGTCATTTTTTGAAATATTATATTGCGAAAAAAATGTAATTTTCTTTTCGTCTAAGGCTATTCATTTCCGTAAAGTTTAATGTATATTCTAACCTGATAATTTTTTTATAATTTTTTTTATAATTTATTTTTCAACCTAAACAAAAATTAATTTTCATTCAAACAAACATAAATAATAAATTTTCAACAAATTTGAATTTTCAACTAAAATGCTGAATCTTCCAAAATAAAAAAGGATGTCAAACAAACAAATTAAACTTTTAATTAAGTAGCCTAATTTTGGATAAAAAAAGATTAATTCTGAACGGAAAATATAATAGTTGACGTTTCAACAAAAAAGATTTCAATTTTTAAAAAAATTGAATTTTGCCAAAAAATACGAATTTTCAACAAAATAGTTGAATCCTTAATCAAAACAGCTAAATTTTTAATGATACATTTGAAATTTTTAACAAAAAAAATTTTCTTAACAAAATAGTTGAATTTTCAAGCAAAAAAGAACTCAACTCTTTTGTTGACTGTTCGTCTATTTTCATTGAAAATTTAACACTTTTGGTAGAAAATTGATTTTTTGTTTGTTTTAAAATTCGATTGTTTGGTTGGAAATTTTCTAATATTCTTGAAAATTCAAATACTCTGCTAAAAATTTCATAATTCTGTTGAAAATTCAACAATATTGTTAAAAAGTCATCTTCGTCGAAAATTCATCTGTTTTGTTGAACTTTTTTTTTGCTTTTTTTGATAGAAAATTAGTCATTTTGGACTAAAAATTCATCTCTTTTTAGAAAAGTATTTTTTAGTTTTTAAAAAGTAATTCTTTCTAATTGACAAGTCTACAATTATATTTTTAGGTAAAATTGATCTATTCTGTTTAAAAATGTCACTATTTGGTTGAAAATTTAAATATTTTGTTTGAAATCCAACTATTTTGTTGAAAATTAATATATTTTTAATCTTTTTGGATAGAAAATTCATTCTTTTGGATTGAAAATTCATCGTTTAGTTAAAAATTAAACTGATTTTAGTTGAATTGTAATTTAAATTTTTTGATTAAAATTTGTCTCTTACTTAAAAGCATCAGACCTGCAATCTGAAAGACGTGGGTTCGGATCCCAGCAGAGCTTGAGAACAATTTTTTTACAATCCGGAAATAAAAATCAACATTGAAAAAAATATATTTATTTTAGAGCAGCGGACCAAAACAATCAAAATGAAACTACTTTTACTTAAAAGTACAACTGTCTGTCGAAAATGCAATTTCTTGGTTGAAAATTAATTTTTTCAGGTGAAAATCATTATTTTTGTTTGTTTGTTGAAAATTACTTTTTTCGTTTAAAATTAATTTTTGTGGTTGAGAATTCATCCCTCTTGATTAAAACTTAACTTTTTTTTTAAATCGTCCTTTTGGGCTCAAAAGTAAAATGTTTCCTAAAAATTCGACCTATTAACTTGAAACTCAAGTCTTTTGTTGAAAACTCGTTTTTTTTGTTGTTTTTTTAGTCGACAATTCAACAGATTTTTTGCAAATTTGGCTTTTCGGGTTGAAAATTAAACTATGAAAAATGGATTATTTATTATGTAACTATTTTAAATATATTTTATTACCTATTTCAAATTTGAAAAAATTTCTTTCTCAAGTGAATTTTGTTAATCATTTTGTTGAAAAATTGTCTTTTTTGTTGGAATTCAACTCTTTTTCATTCAAAATAAGTCTTTTTTTGTTGAAATATCAACTATTTGGTTTTAACAAAATAAACAAAATAATTAAATTTTTAACATAATATTTGAATTTTCAACCTGAAAATATAAATTCCCAACAAAAAGTGTCATAGCTTATATTTAAATAAAAAAACATGAAATTTATACAAAAAAAGTTTTTTGAAGCCAAAAAGACGAATTTTCAGCAAATAGAGATTTTTTACTAAAGAAAGAAAATTTTACCGAAATCGTTGAATCTTCAAACCAAAACATTAATTTTCTCTACGAAAATTGAATTTACAAACAAAAAATATGACTTCAGCAAAAAATTATTTTTCTACAAAGCTGATGCATTTTTACCCAACAAAAATTAAATTTGAAATCAAGACAATTTTTTTTTACCAAAAAAAAAGAGAATTTTCAACTAAAAAACATAAATCTTAAAAAATGGAAAAGACGAATTCTTACCCAAAAAGGATGATTTTTTAATAAAATTGTTGAATTTTCTACCCAATAGTTGCATTTTTATGCAGAAAAGATAAAAATTCTCTTAAGACAGATGAATTTTCTAACTAAAAAAAACAAAAAATAAAAAAAATAGTTGAATTTTCACTCAGGAAAGATTCCAGTTGAACTTTCGAAATCAAAATATGAATTTAAAAAAAAATAAGTTTGCACGAATAAAATTGAATTATTCATCAAAAAAGACGAATTTTTTTAACCAAAAAGGATGAATTTTTAACGAAATAGTTGAATTCCCTACCAAATAGCTGAATTTGTATCCAAGAAAGATGAAATTTGTACAAAAACAAATAATTTCCATTAAAAAAAGGACAAATTTTTTTTCAAGTTGAACTTTCATTCAGAAAAGCTTTCAGTTCATTTTTTAATACCAAAATATGAATTTTGAACAGAAAGAAAATTTTCTACGAAATAGTTGAATTTTCAACAAAACAGTAGAATTTTCAACCAAAAGTATGACTTTCTAAGAAAATATTTTTATTTTCAAACAAGCAGTTGTATTTTCATCCAAGAAGGATGAAATTTCTCTCAAAACAGATGAATTTTCAATTAAAAAAAAAAAAAGACATTTAAAAAAAATAGTTGAATTTTCATCCAAAAAAGACAAAAATATTAAATTCAACCGAAAAGTAAATTTCTTACAAAATATTCAAATTTTGAACAAATTTATTGAATTTTAAACCATTCTGAAATCAGAAAAGTCAGTTTTCAAAAGAGTGTTTTAAATTTTCAACCGAAAAGTTGCATTTTCATTCAAGAAAGATAAAATACTTTTTTGAAACAGATAAATTAAAAAAAAACTTCAAAAAAATAATTAAATTTTCATCCAAAGAAAATTCCAGTTCACTTTCCAACACCAAAATAAAAATTGTAAAATATAGGTTAATTTGACTTATTAGCAACAAAAAATGAATTTTAAACAAAAGATTACTTTTATACGAAAAGAATTAAATTTTTAACCCAAAAATGCGAATTTTCAACAAAACAATTGAATTTGCAAAAAAGATGATGTCCTTTTAAGATAATTTTCAAAATTTCAACCAAATAATAAAATTTGTAACTAAAAAGATAAGTTATCTTCGATTTTGTCTAACTAGATATGCTCAATTGTAGGGACCTTTTTTACCGGCTGCCTGCAGTTTCAGTTTGTCTGACTTGCACAGCTTGCAACTTTTTATCTACTCGTTAAGAAAAAAAAAAAAAAAAAAAAAAAACTCTCATCGTCTTCTTTGTCCTTTTTTCCGAGCAAGAGGGAAGAAGAACCTTTCAATTATCCTTTGCTCAGTTTACAATCTGTCGTGGGCGTGCCATTCGCTAATTACACGTTTTCCCTTGTTGCAGGTAAGGATTAACTGACAAGCCTCCAACAAATATGGCTCATGTACAACGAAACTTTACCACAATTCCCGAGAAGGTAAAGAAAATTAAAAACGAATGCCATAAGCGATTATTACCCATCAACAAACAGAAACAGAAAAAGAAAAAAAAAAAAGCTGCGGCTCCCATACATTCCCTCCCCTACTTCCCCTTCTTTCCTCTACTTCCCCTCTCCATCCCTACTTCATCTTTTCATCACTTCTCATCACCAGTTCTCATCTCCACTTCTCATCTTCACTTCTCATCCCCACTTCTCCCCACTTCTCCTCCCCACTTCTCCTCCTCACTTCTCATCCCCACTTATCATCCCCACTCATCAACCATTGCTGACCCTCTCTCCCCCATTCTTCCTAAACTTCTTCCTTCTCTATTTCCGCCTCTGTTTATTTCTCCATCTAGCACCCCATTTCCATACAATCCCCTACTTTCCCTTCCTTCACCTCCCCTACTTTCCGTCCTTCATCTACCCTCACTTGCTCTACTTACCCTCCACTCATTTCTCTTGAGTTCCACTACATCCCTTCTCGTCATACTTTCCTCCCATCATTTCCTCTCACTTCTACTTTAATTTCCATCATTTTCTATCACTTCCCCTGCTTCTATTCCGATCATTCTCCTCACTTACCCTACTTCTTCTCCTATCATTTGTCCTCTCATCTTCCGCTTCCCATCTCCATACATACTTCTTCTTTTTACTCATCAATCATTGCTGACCTTCCCTTTTACATCCTTGGCCCAACTTGTTCCTTCTCTACTTCCTTCTGTACTTCCCGCTCTCTTAACTTTCCAATATAACATCCCATTTTCAAACCATCACCTACTCTTCCTCCCTTC
>CAKNXH010001453.1:144265-159277 GCA_932178445.1 Andricus quercusramuli
AAACTCAGTGATGAAAATAATATTTTTCATAATAGAAAATTGATTTGCCTGTTGTTTCTTGAGATCAGGATGAAAATAAATTAAATAAAGAAAGAAAAAAGAAAAAATTAATAAATTGTCCTCATGGAGTGTCGTAATTCGCGACTTCGCATTTGCCGTGTCCTTCTCCTTCTTCGGTGGGATTATTAAGTAATAAAAATAGCCTTCACGTGCCATATGCGGCGGTAAAAGTGCACCATGCCCACATGGCACCCACGTCCAAATCCTCATCCTCTCAGAGGCTCATCGTCTGGATAATAAGAGGAAAGGGCAGAAAATAAAAAGGTGGGATGTAGGCAAAGCTTCATTAAAAAACAGACAAATATAGAACCGATATTTCTAACCTTTTTTCTCCTTTTCTAATAAAATAAAAAATATATTACAACCATTTTCACAGCCCAAAATTCTGTCAAAATAGGGGAAATAGGGTAATTTTTCGTGACAATAGGGGAATAATAGGGGAAAAAAATCTTTAAAATAAAATTAATGTGGAAGTAGGGGAAACCTGGCTACAGTGGATAATGCAATCTACGGTGGATAATTAATTAAAAATACTCATATAAGCAAAATAATTAATTTTATTTAAATAATAGTTAAGATGTTATACGTGTTTAAAAAAAAATCAAATATTTTTCTTCTATTTGTGTTCATAATTAATAATTATTTTATTATTATCATTACATTTTTCTTTTTCAATCGAAAATTCAACTATTTTATTGAAAATCCAAATATTCTGTTAAAAATCTTCTGGCTTAAGAATTCTTCATTTTTGTTAAAAATTCAAGTACTTCAGTTAAATATTTATCAGTTTAGTTGAGAATTCATCTTTTAGATAGAAAATAAAATTACTTGGTTAAAAACTCTTTCGTTGAAAATTAATTTTTTTGGTTGAAGATTCATTATTTTAATTAAAAATTAATTTCTTCGGTTGAAATCTGAGTCTTTTGATTGAAAACTTCTTTTTTCTTCGAATGAAAAGAAATTTCTTTTTTCGAAAATGTAACTGTTTTGTTGAAATTCTTTTTTCTATTTTGTTGAAAATTATTATTTATTTGAACTGAAACTATAACTATTAATCCAGCTGAATATTCTATAATATTTGTTAAAAATTGATCCCTTTGGTTGAAAATTCATCTTTTGACTAAAAAATTTAGATATTCAATCTTTTATTAAAAAACGATATTTTTTAGTTGGAAATTCATATTTCTGGTTGAAAATTCAACTATTCCAATTAAAGATTTACAATTTTAGTTGAAAATTCATCACTTTGTTTGACAATGTAATTATTTTTTGAAAGTTAGTTTTTTTTTTGTGGAAAGTACTTTTTTAACTAAAAATTTAACTTATTGCAATTGAATATTCAATAAATTTAATTAAAAATTAATTTTTTAAACTTGAAACTCAATTATTCAAGTTTTGATTCACAATTAATATTTTTTAGTAAAAATTAATTTTTTGTTGTTCAAAATTTAACTATTTCAGTTGAAGATTTATTGTTTTAGTTGAAAACTCATCTTTTTGTTTAAAATTCCAGTCATTAATTAAAATAAATTTTGCGTTCAAAATTAGTTTTTTCATCTAAAAGTTTAAATATTTCATTTTTTAAATAGTTGGATCTTCAAAAAAGTAATCAAATTTTCAACCAAATAGAATTTTCACCAAAAAAAGATGAATTATTTACCAAAAATATAATAAAAGATTTTTCAACTGAAAAAACTTAATTTTGAACCAAAAAAGAATAATTTTTTTACCAAAACATGAATTTTTAATTCAGCAGGACTAATTTTTTTTATAAAAAAGATTACTTTTTAACAGTGTAATTGAATTTTTAACAAAATAATGAAATATTCAACAAAGTAGTTGCATTTTTGACAAAAGAAAATCACTTTAATAAAATACTTAAATTTTTAACGAATGGAATTAATTTTTAAACAAATAGTAGAGTTTTTACCCAAAAGAGATGATTTCTGAACCAAGAAAATAATAGTAGATTTTTCAATTAAAAATAAGGATCAAAAGATTCATTCACAATACAAAAAAAAAAGGAAACAAATTTTTCACCCAAAAAGACAAAAATTCAACTGAACAGTCGAATTTTATAACAATTAGAGATTAATTTTTGACAAAATAGTTGGATTCTTAACAAAAGAATTAAATTTTCAACCAAATAGAATTTATAACAAAAAAGATATGAATTCTCTACCAAAAATATAATAATTGGCTTTTCAATTAAAAAGACTTACCTTTCAACCATTTAACCAAGAAAGACGAATTTTTAAGCAAAGAATGAATTTTGAATTCAATAGGACTAATTTCTCATAAAAAAAAATATAATCATAAATTTTCAACCAAATGTTCGAATTTCCAAACCAAAGAATACGAATTTTCAATAAAAGTGTTGAGTGTTTAAGTAGGGTGGAAGTGGGGTGGGGGGTGTTGAGGAGGGGAGGAGGATGATAAGATAGGAATGGATAGGACAGGATAGAAGAGAAGTGGAAAAGGAGTGGGGTATATGGAGAGGGAGAAGATTTGAACGACTTAAAGAACGCCTCAATAGAGTCTGAATGAGGGGAAGTGAGAGGAAATTAAGTGAGGGGTGGTAGAAGAAATGAGGAGTGTGGTAGTGGTGAGTAGGTAAGTAAAGGAACTGATGGGAAATAAAGTTAGGGGAAGTAGAAGAATTGGAAGAAAATGAGCGGTTGGGAAGTATGGGAAGTGATGGGTGGGACACTATAGGAAGTGACGGGAAAGATGGTGTGGGGAAGTAGTGGTAGAGGAGCGTTAGCTGAGGAAGTGTGATCAGGAAAAGTTGAGTAGGAAGTTTGGCAAGGGTTAGGGAGCGAAGGTTGAACCGTATTTAGGGTAGTAGGAGAGGAGAGGAGAAATAGAGAAATGCACGGGGAGCAGGGGCTGAAAGTCTTATTGGGCTACGAAACCAATTTTTGTAGGTGCACACTTTAGATAATTTTATATATATTTTTTTTTTGCGATCAACAGAGTAGAAGTACAGATTAAAATAGGAAGGAAATTAAAGAAGGGCGATACAAAAAAAAAGGATCTCAAAGTCCTCATGGAAACATGCTAGGCAACAAAGCTAGTAGATAAAAGGGTGATGGTTTCAAACAATATGAAGAGGTGGATAAAAATCAGGGCAGATATGAGATTTCCAGATTAAGCTGCGGAAACTACATTTTCTGTAGAGATGAAAGTAAGGGTTGCTGGAGTAGGAGTGATAAGGGATGTGAAGTGAGGAGTTGGGAAGAAGTGAAAGTGAGGGGAAATGTGAGATGGAGAAGTGGGTGAAGTGATGGAAAGTGAGGGGTGGAAGTAGGTGATGTGATGGGAGGGGAACTAATGGAAGTGGGGGCTGTGGGAGTTAGGGATAAGGGATGAGTGAATAAGGGGTTTCAGGGTAGTAAAAGGAAATATGGGGTGGGGAAGTAGGGATCGGTGAGTGTTGGCTAAGGAAACGAGGAATGGTTGAATGCGGAAAAAGTTTTTGGACGAAAGGGTGGAAGTGAAGCTTGAAGTATTAGGAGGGAAAATAGTGTTGGTGAGGGTTAGTAAGGGAATGTAGCGGAAGTAGAGGAGGTGAATTACGGCACTAGGCTAGGCAACAAAGCTGGTGGATACAATTGAGATGGTGTATGACAATATGAAGGGATGGATAAAAATCAGTCCAGAGATGAGATTCCCAGACTCGACTGCAGAGACTATATTCTCGATAGAGATGGAGGTAAGGATTAGTGGTGTAGGGGTAATGGAGGGTGTGAAGTGAGGGGTTGGGAAGTAGTGAATGTGAGGGAAAATGTTGGATGGGGAAGTGGGTGAAGTGATGGACAATGAGGGGTGGAAGTAGGTGAAGTGATGGGAGGGGAACTACGTGAAGTATTGGTAGGGGAACTAGGTGAAGTGATGGGAGGGTAACTAGGTGAAGTGATGGGAGGGTAACTAGGTGAAGTGATGGTAGGGTAACTAGGTGAAGTGATGGGAGAGGAACTAGGTGAAGTGATGGGAGAAGACCTAGGTGAAGTGATGGGAGAAGACCTAGGTAAAGTGATGGGAGGGGAACTATGTGAAGTGATGGGAGGGGAACTCGGTGAAGTAATGGGAGGGGAACTAGGTGAAGTGATGGGAGGGGAACTAGGTAAAGTGATGGGAGGGGCACTAGGTGAAGTGATGGGAGGGGAACTAGGTAAATTGGTGGGAGGGGAACTAGTGGAAGTGGGGTTATGGGATTGAGTTATGAGGAGTGTGAGGGTGGTGAGAGGAGGTGGGGGGGGGGGGGGGGGGTGTAGTAGGGGTAGGTGAGTGTTAGCTGGTGAAGCGAGGTGTGGTTGAAGTATGCAAGGAAAAAAATTTGGGAATGGAGGGTCAAAGCGAATGTTGAAGTATTAGGAGGGGAAGTAGGGGGGTGGAGGTAAGTAGGAGAATGTAGGTGGAGTAGGGGAGGTGAATTAATGAGGCTAGACTAGGCAAAAGAGAAAATTCGACCATTCGTTTTAAAAGTAACTTTTTGGTCGGAAACTCATATTTTCGGACTGAAAATTTGTTTGAAAATTCCTTTTTTTTAAATTGTAATTTCTGAATTCAAACTTGAACTGCGTTGTTTAAAATTAACTTTTTTTCTAAGACTATTCATTTTAGTTAAAATTGAATGTTTTTGGTTGAAAATTTAACTATTTTGATAGAAAATGAATTTGTTTGTTTGTTTGAAATTTCATATCTTTAGGTTGAAAATTCAACTGTCGTAGAAAATTCGTCTTCTTGAAAGAAAAGTAACCTTTTTTGGTTAAAAATTCAGCTAATTTAAAATTTGATCAATTTTGCTAAAAAGTATTCAATTTTTTGTTGGAAATTAATTAATTAATTAATTTGTTTGAAAATCCATGTATTTTGTTAAAAATTCGTTTTCTTTTTTGAAAAATAAATCTTGTTGATAGAAAATTAATCTTTTTTCTTGTCAGTTCAATTTATTGGTCGAAAATTTAATTATATTGTGGAAAATTAAACAATTTTGCTGAAAAGTTATTCTTTCTGGTTGATAATTCAACACATGATTTAAAATTAACATTAAAATTTTATTTTCCTCCATTGTTGATTAAAAAGTTTTATTTTTGAGTTGAGTATTGATTAATTAATATGGTTGAAAATTCATGTATTTTGTTGAAAGTTCGTTTTCTTTTTTGGAAAATCAATCTTCTTGGTTTAAAAGTTTTCTTTTTATGAAAAATCAAGTTTCCGTTAAAAAATTAATTACTGTGTTTAAAATCCAACTCTTTAATTGAAAATTTAGCTATTTTGTTAAATTGCTAGTCTTTCATTACCGCGAACATCACTATGCATAGTGGAGTACCCGGTTCAAATCCTGGCTAAGGCAAATTTTTTTTTCGTTTCTCCAAAAATAATAAACCAGTAATCGACACTATTTAATAC
Organism: Andricus quercusramuli; assembly: GCA_932178445.1. Classification (NCBI taxonomy): domain Eukaryota; kingdom Metazoa; phylum Arthropoda; class Insecta; order Hymenoptera; family Cynipidae; genus Andricus; species Andricus quercusramuli. Next base: position 149,741 of record CAKNXH010001453.1, read on the forward strand.
TTAATATACAAAATTACAGAAAAATACCAAATTTTTCACGAAATTCACCTTTGATCCTGATTCGCGCGAACTCTCTCAAGTCAGAAGCGCCCTCAAACTCGGGAGGGTAGAATTTGACTAAGAGATTGCTTATAAAAAGTGAAAAGTTTGTGCAAAGTTGGCAAAGTTGGATCTGGCTATGAAGTTTACGTTTACGCTTGGCGAGAATGCGTTGAGGCGATGTGCGAGGGTATACCGAAAGGATATTCAGCCTTGGAGCGAAAAAACGTAACGGTCATTCGCCCGCAAGGTGAAGAAAAGTTAGCCGTAGCCAGGCACTGACCGGAGCCAAGGAGACGCTGGGAGCGATCGGCGATTCCTGTCCGCTCCGACGAGCCTCGGCAGCCCCCCCCCCCCCCTGTCCTGACCAACCCCTTCATACCCTCTTTCTTTCCTCCTTTCCTTTCCTTTTCTCTCTATCACGTTCTTTCGCGAAGACCGGTCGAGGAAAATTACTCTCTTTATTGCAATCTTTCCGTTTGAAAAAATGAGAATTTTCGATTTTTCATCTCATACTGCAGATTCTTTGGTTTGAACGAGATCTGGATATGTGTCAACTTTCAGCTCTTTTAGATAAATCGAATATTATCCTTTTATTGCAATTTTTCCGTTTGCTAATGAGAAATTCCGATTTTTATTTATCTCATTCATCTCATACTTCAGATTCTTCAGTTTGAGCGAGATATAGATGTGTGTCAACTTTTAGCGCTTTTAGCTAAATCGAATAATATTATCCCTTTATTGCAATCTTTCCATTTGCTAATAAGAATTTTCGATTTGTATTCATCTCATACTTCAGATTCTTTAATTTGAGCGAGACATAGATGTCTCTAAGCTTTCAGCCGTTTTATCTTAATTGAATAATATTATCCCTTTATTGCAATCTTTTCATTCGCTAATGAGAAACTCCGATTTTTATTCATCTCATACTTCAGATTCTTCAGTTTAAAACATATATAAAAGTGTTTCAAATTTCAGCTCTTTTGGCTAAATTGAATAATATCCCTTTACTGCAATCTTTCCGTTTGTTTATAAGAAATTCCGATTTTCATTCATCTCATACTTCAAATTCTCTAATGTAATCGAGATATAGATGTGCGTCAACTTTTAGCCCTTTTAGCTGAATTCAATAATATTGTCCCTTTAACGCAATCTTTTTTTTCATCTCATACTGCAGATTCTTTTGTTCAAACGAGATATAGATTTCTCTTAATTTTCAGCCCTTTTAGCTAAATCGAGCAATATTTTCCCTTTATTGCAATCTTTCTGTTTCCTTATAAGAAATTCCGATTTTTATTCATCTCATACTTCAAATTCTTTAATATGAGCGAGCTATGGATGTGTATCATCTTGTAGCCCTTCCAACTGAATTGATTGATATTATCGTTTTATTGCGATCTTTTCCTGTGCTTATTTGACTCAAGAGAAAAGGTCCAAAAAAGGAGACTTTCTTATTTTTATTCATCTCATACTTCAAATTTTTTTTTTAAAACGAGACATAGATGTCTCTGAAGTTTCAGCCGTTTTAGCTAAATCGAATAATATTATCCCTTTTTTGCAGTCTTTCCGTTTTGTTTATAAAAAATGCCAATTTTTATTCATCTCATACTTCAAATTCTCTAATACAAGCGAGTTATAGATGTTCGTCAACTTTTAGCCTTTTCAGCTAAATTCAATAATATTGTCCCTTTAATGCAATCTTTTTTTTCATCTCATACTTCAGATTCTTTTGTTCAAACGAGATATAGATGTCTCTGAATTTTTAGCCCTTTTAGCTAAATCGATTAATATTATCCCTTTATTGTAATCTTTCCGTTTGCTTATAAGAAATTCCAATTCGTATTCAGCTCATGCTTCAGATTCATTAGTTTAAGTGAGACATACATGTCTCTAAACTTTTAGCCCTTTTAGCTCAATCGAATAATATTATCCCTTTATTGCAATCTTTTTCTCTTTTCATGAGAAATTCTGTTTTCCATTCATCTCATACTTCAAATGGTTTAGTTTAAAAAAGTTATGAATGTGTTTCAACTTTGAGGCCTTTTGGCTAAATCGAATAATATCCCGTTATTGAAATCTTACGGTTTGTTTCTAAGAAATTCTAATTTTTATTCATCTCATACTTCAAATTCTTTATTAAAAAATGAGAATTTCCTATTTTTATTCATCTCATACTTCAGATTTTTTTGTTCAAACGAGACATTGATGTCCCTTAACTTTCAGTCGTTGTAGCTAAATCGAATAATATTATCCCATTATTGCAATCTTTCGATTCGCTAATGAGAAATTCCGATTTTCATTCATCTCATACTTCAGATTGTTCGGTTTAAAACTGATATAAATGTGTTTCAACTTTGAGCCCTTTTGGTTAAATCAAATGATATCCCTTTATTACAATCTTTCCGTTTGTTTATAAGAAATTCCGATTTTCATTCATCTCATGCTTCAAATTCTTTAATATGAGCTCTTTTTGGTAATTTTAATAATGTTATCATGCTATTTCATTTTTTTCGTTTCCTTATGAGACATTTCCCACTTCTACTGCGTCTCAAGAAGACCGATCAAAAAATGAGAATTTACGATTTTTATTCATCTCATACTTCATTTGGTTCAGTTTAAGATATACATGAAGTTCAACTTTGAGCCCTTTTAGTCAAGTCGAATAATATTATCCCTTTATTGCCATCTTTCCGTTTGGTTATGAGAAAATCTGATTTCTATTCATCTCATGCTTCAAATTCTTTAATGTAAGCGAGATTTCTCAATTTGTAGCCCTTTTAACTAAGTCAAATAATATTATCCTTCTATTGGAATCTTCCCGTTTGCTTATCAGAAATTCCGATTTTTCTTCATCTCATACTTCAGATTTTTTTAGTTTAAGCCAGATATAAATCTGTCTCAACTGTTAGCTCTTTTAGCTAAATCGAATAATAGTATCTCTTTATTACAATCTCTCCGTTCGCTCATGAGAAATTTTGATTTTTATTCATCTCATACTTCAAATTTTTTAATTCAGGCGAGATTCCAATTTTTATTCATCTCATACTTCAAATTCTTGATTATAAGCGAGATATAGATGAGTGAAAACGCTTCTACTGCGTCTCAAGAAAAGCAATCCAAAAAATGAGAATTTCCTATTTTTATTCATCTCATACTTCAGATTTTTTAGTTGAGGGAGACATGGTTGTGTCTCAACCCTTTTAGCTCAATCGAATAATATAATTTCTCTGTTGCAATTTTTCCGTTCAGTTACGATAAATTCAAATTTTTATTCATCTCATACTTCAAATTTTTTAATACAAGCGAGATATAGTTGTGTGAAAACACTTTCACTGCGTCTCAAGAAAACAGGTCCAAAAAATGAGAATTTCCAATTTTCTTTCATCTCATGCTGCAGATTTTTTAATTTAAGTTCCTTTTTTAATTTGTCTCTAAACTTTTAGCCGTTTCACCTAAATCGAATAATATTATCCCTTTATCGCAATCTTTCCGTTTGCTTATCAGAAATTCCTATCATTATTCATCTCATGCTTCAAATTCCTTAATATGAGCGAGATATAAAAATGTGATTTTTTAAATTGAAAATTTAATTTTTCCATTTTTATTTGCAAATTAATCTTTTTCAATTGAAAATTCATTTACTTTCTTTAAAGTTTTATTAATTTGTTAAAATATTTATTTTTCTGGTTTGAGATTAATTTTCGTTACTGAAAATTTAATCGAAGCAATTTTGGTATTCCAAATATTTAATCTTTGTCTGAAAAAAAATAATCTTCTTTGTTGAAAATTCAACTGTTTTGTGGAACATTCATCTACTTAAAAAAAATTTAACTTTTAATTTACAACAAAATTTAATTTTTTTTAAATTCGATTTTTTCTTTGCTTGGAAATTAATCTTCTCGATCGAAAATTCAAATATTCACTTTTCAGTTGATAATTTATATTTTTTTGTTGAAAATTCAACTATTTGTTAAAAAAATCATGTTTTTTGTTAAAAAATCGATTTTTCGGTTGACAATTAATTTTTTTGCATGAAAATGTATATTTTTTCTTGAAAATTGAACTATTTTAGTGAACAATTGAAGCATTTTGTTTAAAATTCCGTTTTTTTTGTTGAAAATTAATTTTTTTAATTGAAAATTTAACTATTCACTTTTCGGTTGATAATTTATATTTTCTAGTTGAAAATTTAACTATTTATTTGATTATTCGTCTGTTTTATTCAAAATTATTTTTTTTTTGTGAAAATTTGTTTTTTTTTTAAACTGAAAATATAATTATTTCATTCTTGGTTGAAAATGTCTTTTCTAGTTTAACATTTAATTATTTTAATGAACAATTTTATGGTTTTTTTTAAAATTCCTTTTTTTTTTGTTTGAAAATTATTTTCATTACATGAACATTAAACTATTCTATTTTTTATTGTAAATTAATCTTTTGCAGTTGAAAATTCAACTATTTAGTTTAAAATTATAGTATTTTGTTATAAAATTTGTTTGTTTTTTTGGTTGAAATTCCTTTTCTTTAAATGAAAATTAAACTATTCCATTTTTTATCTAAATTTTTCCAGTTTAAAATTCAACTATTTAGTTGAAAAATATTTTATTTTGTTACAAATTTGTATTGTTTGGAAGAAAATTAATCTTCTTGGTTTAAAATTCATTTTCTTAAACTTCAACTACTTGGTAGGTAAAAACTTTATTTTTCAAATTGAAAATACAATTATTCCATTTTTGGTTGAAAATTCATCTAATTTAAGTGAAAATTCAACTATTTGGTTAAAAAAGGAATTTTTTCCATCTAAAAATTCGAATACTTTTATGAAAATTTATGTATTTTGTTGAAAATTTTTTAGTGAAGAAAATTAATTTTTTGGGTTGGAAATTTATGTCTTTGGTTAAAAAATCGATTATTTGGTTAAAAAATTAACAATTTTGTGAAAGTCTTTTTTTGGGATAAAAATTCAACAACTTCGGTATAAACTTCAACTATTTGGTTTATAATAAACTTTTTGTTTAATTCATCTGTTTTGTTGAAAATTTGTCTTTTTGTAGAAAATTAATCTTCTTGGTCAAAAATTCTTTTTCTTTCTATTCAAAATTTATTCAGTTGGTTGAAAATTAATCTTATTTGTTGGAAACTAAACAATTTTGTTAAAAAGTATCCTTTTTGGTTGAAAATTCATTGCTTTGGTTGAAAATTAATTTTTCAACTGAGAATTGAACTATTTAATTTTTGACGGAAAATTTATTCATTTTTTATTAAAAAATTCAACTATTTCTTTGAAAATTCCTATTTTTTTTTTTGAAAATTGAACAATTTTCTTGAAAAGCTATCCCTTCTGGTTGAAAATTCGCCTGATTCTATAGCTCACACGGAGTAATCTACAATAATTTCATGTAATTAGATCTAACAATGTTAATAATTATAATAATTAAAAAAAAGCCTCGGTGGCTCAGTTGATTAGGCGCTTGGACTTCACGTTAGAAGTCCGGGGATCGATCCCTGAGCTGGTACCTCTGGGAATTTTTCTCAGTTCCTTTACCGAGGTTCTGGTGGTTCGGATCCCACCTCAAGTTGTGGAAACTTGAGCACGGGGACTGTCCTGTTCTATCCAGTCCTATAATAGTTTTTTTTTTACAGAAAATAAATTTTCCCGTCATTTATGATTTTGAATTTGTATGGTAACATCTCTTTCAGAAGTTGCACAGGACACCTTTAACGGTGCTAATATTATTGCAGGGGATATGGAAGCCAGCTCAATTAAAAAAAAAGCCGTAAAACGTGTATATGGTTTTAAAATGTGGCTCAAAATAACACGTACTTCTTGTTTTACCATGTCCGTAGATTTTTATCCAGTCGTAATTGCGCAGTCTTGGGACAGTTAACTAAAAAATGTGAAAAGTAAATGCAAAATGGACGTATGTAACAATAAAAGAAAATGAGAGGTTGATGCCATTGCTGGAGAGATGCCTGGACTGCTTGTACTTTAGCCACTGCTTAGTTGGCTCTCGACCGCAAACACCACCTTCCTTTTTTACATCTGGCCTTGGCGGGACTTTTAAACGGTCCCCCGCTATGGTTACTTTCTTCTTATTCTTCTTCTTCTTTTCCTTCTTCTTATCGAAGCTACAACCCAATCAGGATCTTGTCTTCCTTCCAGCGATCCTATATTCTCTCAACTTAAAGAAGTTGCACTCACACTCATTCCCATTCCTTCCACATCCTCTTCTCCACACTATTTATATCTTCTACTCTTCTGAGGGATTGTAAACATCCTTATTTTGGTACATTTTTTTTATTACCAAGTCAACCCTTCACTCGAGAGTTCACCTTTTTAGATACAAACAAATTTTAATGATTTGGTATTCATTGTTTTTTGGCTACTGGTCTAAAATCAATATTTTTTTGAATATTATTTTTATTTCTAGATTGTGAAAAAATTTAACTCATGCTCCGCTGGGATCCGAACCCAGGTCTTTCAGATTGCCGTTCTGATGCTCTAACCCACAAAGCATCTCTCCGTAGCTTCGTGGGTAAGAGCATCAGACAGTTTTTCTTTGTATGATTCAAAAATGGATAAAAATGTATATTATATTTATTTATCATTAAATTTTGTATATAAACAAATAAAGTGACGAATTGGCTATTTCAGCTTTATGGTTGGAGTTTGATGGGATGGGATATGGGTGAGACGGGAGTTGGATGGAATGAGATTTTATTGATATTCGATGAGATTTTGATGAAATTTTAGTAAGAATTTAATAACATATCAGCAAGAATTTGACGAGATTAAATGAAATGGGAGAGAAGTTGTAAAGGATGGGAGTTGAGTGGGACGGGATGGGATGAAATTTGGATGGGATGGGATGAGCTAAAAGTGATGAGATGTAGAAGCTTGATGCGATGGGATGGTTGTTGAGTGTTATGGGAGTTGGATGAGATGGTAGTTGGATGGGCTACGAATTGGATTGGATGAGATTTTAATGAGATTTCGATGAGATTTTAGAGAGCTTCAAATAACATCTCAACGAGATGGAAGTGGAGTTGGATGGGATAGGAGTCGGGTGGGATGAGCTGTGAATTGTATGGGTTGGGAGTCGGATGCGATGGTAGTTGAGTAGCATGGGAGTTGGATAGGATAATATTTGGATCAGATGAGATTCTAGTGATCTTTTAATAACATCTCAATAAGATGGAAGGGGAGTTGGATGAAATAGAAGTCGGGTGGGATGGGATGCGCATTTGTATGGTGTGGGAGTTGGATGCGGTGGGATGGTAGTGAGGTGGTATAGGAGTTGGATAGGATAGTAGTTGGTTGAGATGAGATTTTAGTGAGATAGGTTGAATAGGACTTAGGTGGGGTGGGATGAGAAGTGAGTTCGATAGGGCTAGGTTGGGATGCAGATTGTATGGGGTGGAAGTCGGATGGAATATAATTATCAGTTGGATCGGATGAAATCCGATGGTATTTGATTAGATTTTAGTCAGATTTTAATGAGACTTCAATACGCTGAAAGGTTAGATGGATGGGATGAGAGTTGGATGGGATGCGATTTGATGCGACTTGCATAGGGTGGAAGTTGGATGGGATGGGAAATGGATAGCTTGGTAGTTGGATGGAACCGTAGTTGGGATAGGGTGGAAGTAGGGTTTTAGGGGAGATGGAAGTTTTATAGGATAGTAGTTAAGTGGACTGCTAGTTGGATGGGATAGGAGTTCGGTGGGGTTACAGTTGGATAGGATAACAGTTGGATGAGTTAACAATGTGTTGGGATTTTAATGAGCTTACGACGAGATAGGATGGGAGGGGGTGGAAATAGGGTTGGATGGGAGATAATTGATGTGGGGGTTGGATGGGATAGTAGTTGAATGGGTCGGTATTTGGATAGGGTAAGAGTTGGATAAGATGAGATTTTATTGCGATTCAATTTATATTCCGATAAGATTTCAATAAGATTTTAATGAGAATTTGATGAGATTTAGATGAGATTTAGATAAGATTTAGATGAGATTTTAATGAGATTTTGATAAGGTTTTCATGAGATGGGATGGGAGTTGGATGGGATCTCAATCAGATTTTTATGGGATTACAATGAGATGTGGATAAGATATAATGCAATTTTTATGAGATTTTGATGAGATTCTAATGAGATTTCAATGAGCTTATAATGAGATGGGATAAGAGTAAGATTGGATTGAAGAGGATGTCAGTAAGAATTTGAAGAGATAATAATGAGATTGCAATAAGACTTTGATTAACTTTTAATTGAATGAGATGAGATGACAGTTGAACTGAATGGTCGATCAGATTTTAATAAGATTTTAATGAGATTTTGATGACCTTTCAATGAGATAGGATGTGATGGGAATCGGATTGGATGAGAGTTGAATTGGATAGGAGTTTGATCGGTTGGGTGTTAGATTGGATGGGTATTGAATTGGATGGGTGTATGATTGGATGGATGTTGGATAGGAGGAAAGTCGAATTGCTTGAAAGTTGGATTAGATCGGAAATGGATTGGATGGGAGTTAAATTGAATAGGAGTTTGATTGGATAGGATAATAGTTGGGTTGGATGGGAAGTTGATAAGAGAAGAATTGAATGATAGTTGGATTGGATGGGACTCGTATTGGATGGGCGTTGAATTTAATAGGAGTTGGATTGGATGGGAGTTAGAATGGATGAGAGTTAGAATGGATGAGAGTTGGATTGGAAAGGATGTGGATTAGATGAGAGGTGGATTGAATAGAAGTTGCATTTGAGGGGAGTCGAATTGGATAAGAGTTGAATTGAATGATAGTTAGATCAAATGGGAGTTGGATTTGATGGGAGTTGTATTGAATGGGAGTTGGATTGAATGGAAGTTGTATTGGGTGCTAGTTGAATCGAAGGAGAGTGGAAATAGATGATTTGGATTAGATGGGAAGTAGATCGGATGGAAGAGGGATTGAATGAGAGTTGGATTGAATGTGAGGTAGTTCGGATGAAAGTTGGATTAAAGGAGAACCGAATTGAATAGTAGTTGGATTGGAGAGGAGTTGGCTTGGATGGAAAGGAGAGATTGAATTGAAGGAGAGTCTAAGTAGATGAGAGATGGATTAGATGGGAAGTAGATTGGATGGAAGTTAGATTGAAGGAGAATTGAATTGGATAAGAGTTAAGTTTATTGGTAGTTGAATTGGATAGGAGTTGGATTGGATAGAGTTGGGTTAGATGGGACTTGGATTGAATGGATGTTGGATAGGAGAAGAGTCGAATTGGTTGAGATTTGGATTAAACGGGAATTGGATTGAATGAGAGTTAGATTGTGTGAAAGTTGGGTTGAAGGAGAATCCCATTGGATGAGAGTTGGATTAGATGGGAGATGGATTGAATGGGAGTTGAATTGGATAATGTTTGATTGGACAGGATTTGAATTGGATGGGAGTTGTATTGAATGGGAGTTGGATTGGATGGAAGTTGGATTGAATAGGAGGCAGATCGGATGAAGGTTG
>CAKNXH010001454.1:21728-34789 GCA_932178445.1 Andricus quercusramuli
AAAATTCAACCAAAAATAGAATAGTTGAACTTTCAGTGACGAAATTAATTTTTAAGCCAAGAAATAAATTTTTAACAGAATAGTTCGATTTTCAACCAGCAGGTTAGAAAACTGAAATGTTTGAAACCATTTGAATTTAAAATTCTCAACTTTTCAGTAACGACTCATTAATTTAAAAAAAAAAAATTTCAAAACAGCTCATTGCAGTTGAAAATATAACTCATCAAAATATTAGAATATAATTGATAAAATTTTTTTAAATGCAAGAGACCAGAGAGATAACTGTTTCCTAACTGCGGTCAGTGAACCTGTACTTCTCAATCAGCGAAATCCTGCTTCGATAGCTGATGACAATATGTGCCTACTCTGCAAAATACAACTCTGTGAAATTGAATACAGTAAATATTTTGGAATCGTGAAAATATACCCGGCCATTAAACTCAAATTTTTATTCTAAAATAAATTCTAAAGACATTAGGACATTTTATCAAAAAATTAATAAATTAAGAGTTAATTAGTAATCAATTACATCAATTCAAGTAAGATTTTTTAGTCACATTTTTTATTCGAAAAGCTGTACTTTTACACAAAAAATAAGACATTTTTTCACTAGAAAAAATGGATTTTCAAGCCAATAGGACGAATTTTCAAGAAAAAAGTTACTTTTCAACAAAATTTTGACTTTTTACCAACATAGTTGAAATTTTCACAAAATACGTGAATTTTGTACTAAACGGTTAAAATTTTATACCGAAAATATTGATTTTCAACGAAAAAGTTCATTTTCAACTAAATAGTTGAATTTTCTACCATTTATAAACCAAAAATACGAATTTTCAACAAAAAAATTAATTTTCAACAAAATAGTTCAATTTTGTTGGCAAAATATTTGAATTTTTTCCACCCTTTAAAAAAACGAATTTGAAAGAAAATAGTTAAATTATCAACGAGATGAATTTTCCAACCAAAATCTACATTTTACAAAAAAATAGTTGCATTTTCAAGAATAATTTTCGTTATTTATCAACCAACTAGTTGAACTTTCCACAAAAATACATGAATTTTCAACCAAAATAGGTGAATTGTTAACGAAAAATATTATATTCGATATTATTTCATCCAAAAAATAATTAAATTTTAAATCAAACACAGTTGAATTCTGCCAAAAAAGACGAATTTTCAACAAAATAGCTGAATCGTTAACCAAAATTAGATTGATATTCTATAAAAATAGTTGTATTTTTAACGAAAATAAATTATACTTTTTTACCAGAAGAGATCAATTTTGAAATGGAAAAGTCCAATTTTGAAACAAGATAAAAATTACTACTGAATTTTTGCATTTTCAAGTCAAGAAGACGAGTTTTCTACAAAACAGTTCAATTTTCAAATGGAAAATATGAATTTTCAACCAAAAAAGATTACTTTTTACCATTAAAGATGAATTTTCAATTCAAAAAAATAAATTTTTGACAAAGTGCATTTTCAACCAAAAACATAACTTCATCAAAATGGTTGAATGAAAATTTTAATTTCGATAAAAATTAGAAAATGGAAAAGCTTTTCAAAATTTTGAAAATTTCGCAAAAATTAGAAAAAATTATTTTTCTAATAGATTAGTAAATTTCATTCAAAATTTTCACTAGACATCAAGTATATTTCGAAACTATCCCAATTAAATTTTTCGATTGAACCAACAATTCAAAAAGTTACCATATATAACTGATCAAATTGCCGTAAATTACCGACGATTTTCATAAATTTATGGAAATTTATGAAAATTTTTAGAAATGAATTTTGGGTAATCTATGGTAAGTCACCATATTTATCTGTAAAATTACCATGAATTACCGAAAATGTCCATACATTTCCTTAAATGTATAGCCATGTTTAATTGAATTTTGGGCAATTTATTAAAGTTTTGACAACTGATTTTTGGTTATAAAATTTTATTTTTCATACTCTCATAGCCCTGGGAACTTTTTCTCCGAATAGTATACCATCGAATTAGGCAGAAAAAAATCGATTTTTTTCAAAGTGAGAAACTAGACTAGCCCCTTAAATAAATTAACAATAAAGAAAGTTGAATTTTGAACCAATTAGTTGAATTTTCAACTTAAAAAGTTATTTCTTCAACCAAAAATGGAATTATCGAATTTTCAGTATAAAAATGAATTTTTAACAGAAAGAATATTTTTTATAACAAATGGATGATTTCAGACATTTCTCGAAATACAGTCTTGATTTCAGTCCATATTGGATTTTGAGTAAGAAGCATGCAATTTATGTTAACTTATTCGAAATTAGCAAAAATTCAATTAAAAAGTTGCCGGAAATTTTTGTTAATTCACGGTAACTTTAGAAATGATTTATGGTAACTTACCATAAATTGCCCAAAATTCAATTTAAACATGTCTATAAATTGAAGAAAATGTACGGAAATTTGTGATCATTCGTGGTAATTTTACAGATAAATATGGTAACTTACCATAAATTACCCAACATTCATTTTTAAAAATTTCTGTAAATTTCCGGAACTTCATGAAAATAGTCGGTAATTTACGGCAATTTGATCAGTTATATATGGTAACTTTTTGAATTGTTGGTCCAATCGAAAAATGTAACTTGGATGGTTTCGAAAAATACTTGATATCTAGTGATAATTTTGAATGAAATTTATTATTCTATCAGAAAAATAATTTTTTCTGATTTTTAAAAAATTTTCAAAATTTTGAAAAACTGTTAAATTTTCTAATTTTTATCGAAATTAAAATTTTCATTTGGCTACAACATTCAGGTAACCATACATACAGACTTACAGATATTTTATAAGTCATACAAACATACAGTCATAAATCATACATACACATATGCATACAGGCATAAAGACATACAGTCATACAGACAGAAAGACCGACATACATAAAAACATAAATAGAAACATGAGTGCATACAGTCAGATAGACATAAATACATACATACATACATACATACATACGAGTAGATATACAAGCAGAAATGAATACATACCTACATAAGGTCATATAGACATGCATATAACCATGAGACATACAGAAAGACATACATACATACATATAGTAAGATATATATGCCGACATAAATGCGTACAAATATATATGCAGACATAAATGTAGACAAACAAACATAAATACACCTATAAAGTCATACATGCATGCAGTCATACAGAAAGACATCAGACATGCAAACGTACAGTCATACATAGAGACAAATATACAACCAGATACTATGAATAAATATATACAGACATATAGTCATACAGACATATAGACAGAAATAAATAAATGCATACAGACATACAGTCATACAGACAGATAGACAAACAGACATGAATAAATACATACAGACTGATAGATGGACAGAAATAAATACAGACAGACATACATACACACATACAGACATTTATACATACAGACATACATACAAACATATAGACACCGAAACTTAAAGATCCGTTAAGAACTAGGGATCGCAAATTTGGACGATTACATTACACTCTCATGAATGAAAATGTAAAAAGTGAAACGGACATCCAACAGAAATTAAACGGTTTTTTACCCGTGGGGTACGAAACCTTAAAAAAGTGATATTTTCCCCTTTTATTGAAACTAAGTACAATTAGTTTTTGCTCCCCGATTTATAAAATGATACAAGCTTAATGTTAGACTACTTTTTCCACAGTGGTCCTCTAAATCTAAATAAAGTTGAAAATTACCGTTCTTATATTTGCATATAACTACTTAATTCATAAACGGTCATTATCTTTCAGACTGTAAACTCTTTGTACGAATCAGTGGTACCTCCTTCAGAGAAGTGCATAAATTACGTGAAGAGCGTTGAGGTGTCTCGAAAGGAGGAGACGGGTCTTGCGCCAGATCCAGAGGCTTTGGTAAACAGTGTCGCGGAGACCTATTTGACGCAACTGGAAATTAACAACGAAGCTACAGCAGAGACCGTTTTCGAGGAGGAATCTCCTGAGCTATTCGAGGCCACCCTAGAGAAACGCGAACCACGTGAACTTGCAGTAGAGGTCGAGATCGTCGAATTGACGACAAGCGTGAAAGAAACTCTACAGTTTCCCGAAATCGAGGAAATTCCCGATTCCAACAAAACCAGCGAGATCGGGGAGGTAATATTTCTTTTTAAATAATACTACAACTTTAAAAATTCTACTTTTCACCACATAGTTGAATTTTCCATCAATATGATAGTGTCAACATCCATCAATTTTCAAGCAAATTGTAGAATTTTCAAACAAAAAGATTCATTTTCTACCAACAAAGACAAATTTTTAACCAAATTGTTGAATTATCAACCAAGAAGATTAATTTTCTACTAATAAACACAAATTTCTAGGGCTTCTATCAATTTTCAACCAGATAGTTAAATCTTCGAACAATAAGATTCACTTTCTACCAATAAAGATAATTTTTTAACAAAATCCATTAATTTTCAACCAATTAGTTGAATTTTCAACCAAGTAAATTAGTTTTTTTACCAATGAAGAAAAATTTTCAACCACAATTTTTAAACAAATAGTTTAATTTTCAACCAAGAAGATTAATATTTCACCACACGGAGAAAAATATTTCGAGAAACTTTACCAAACTCAGTTGGGTAAAGTTGGGACATATGGACACTTTGATAAAGTTTCATATCTAGTTTGGTAAGACGAAATTCGGTAATACTTCATTAACAAACATGAAAGTGCGACAAACTGACACGAATATCTTCTGAACTGTACTTTAATTAATACTGTACTTGGTAGTTGACATTTTAATGCACATAATTGTAAAATATATCAAACTTCAGATAAAGATTACTGAACAATTGGGTAAAACGCGGTCGAGGGCTTGGTACAAAATATAAGTGGGTTTACAGAAAAGGCATGAAGGAGTCACTGACGCTCGAGAAACTTTAACTGGCAGTTTGGTAAACCGTAACCTTCTGTGAATCAAAAAAACAAACTTATACACAGTCAACAGCATACACTCACATACACATGAGTCAGTTACAGCCAATCAGAATACAATTTCATTACAATTACACTGACGACACGTAAACCTTATCAAGCACATATAACATACATATAAATAACCCTAATATAATACTACACATATATAAGACGCTTTCGACGTAACTACGCTGACGCACGCTTCACATTGAGAGGAGAAATTTGGAACTTCCTTATATACTAACTAGAGGAATTGATTCAGCGCTTGTGAGAAACGACCAGTGCCGTGATTAAAGTTTTCATAAAAAGATTTATATTATAAGATCTATATTTTTTGGAATATGTATTTTGTAATTGCCACTTTAATTCTGAGTAATTTTCCACCTTTTCTTTGGATATTAACTTGATTCTAATATTATCTGAGTAAGGTATTAAAATGATATCAAAGCACAATTCAATAAAGTTTCCAAATTTTGGACGACTTCGTTTAGAAATAATAAATAAAAAAGTATGCAAAATGTCTTGCTACGCACCTATTTGAAGCTACAAATTTAAAATGAAAAATTGTCAAATCATATTTAAACCATTTTTTAAATATGTGAAATTTACAGATGTTACTTATATTAACTTGGAAAAGATAAAAATTAAAAGTAGAGTTAAATATTCTTCCGTTAAGGATGTTCAAAATCTCTTTAAAGTCTGTCCCACAGGTTTTTTGCGTAAAATTCATATACATCACAAATACGTTCCTTGATATTTTATTTTTATATTTTCATACCCTCTCGGGTAATCCTTCATTTTTAAAAAATATTTGAGGCCGTTTGAAAATTTTGTTGTTTTCGAAAATCATATTATCTAAAATTGTCAACTTCACGGCAATCACTCATAAAATATGTAAATATAAAAAATTAAAGATCTTTACACAAAATGTGATTTACTTAACTTTTTTCTCTCTTACACCACTTTTAAAATTTATGCTCTTCAATTCTTCATTTCTGTTATTTGACTTTTCATTACTTGAAGTTGTTTTGTATCTTTTTAAAAACCAGTTCTTTTAACTTTGGTCTTTGTAACTATTTAATACAATAAAAGGATGTAATCAAATACAAAGATTTAAATTTTCGTATGATTGATCACAGTTTATCGAGATAAAATCACACTATCGTTCGAATTTGGATATATCCTTTCACCACAATGTCAGGTAGAATTTTAGAGAATTTTTAAGCCAATAAAACGTGTTTTCAAAAAAATTGCACTTACATGGTTATGACATGTAGTTATTTGCACAACTATTTCTGTTTTTGCATCTGCTTTAGGCGAAATACGTCATTTGCATTTCATTTTAATTTACAAAAGCTCACTCCATTTCCCGAAAGTTTCTTTACAATTATATTCGTCTCGTTTTCGTAGAAATTATTTTATTTAAAAATAATACGTACAACTCTTTTATTTAGTCATGTTTTAAATAAAACAATTTTCTATATGATATTTAATAAAAACGTGATGAATACAATTGTAAAGGACCTTTCAAGGAGTAGAATGAGCTTTTAAAAATTTTAATCGAATGAAAATCATACGAATTTTACCCAAAGCGATTTGTGCTTTTTGAATATTCATTACTTTTAAGCAATTAAATTAAAACTTTCAAATTGGCTAATAAATTATTGAAAATATTACACATGTTTCATATTAGTACTTTTCGCTGGGTGAAAAAAAAATATTATAAAATCAAAACATTTCAAAGACTTGAAATTTATTTGAAATTTTAGGTTGTGTAATTTTTTTAAACTGGAAATTAGCATTTTTAAACAAGAATCATCAAGATTTCTGATTTTTAACAATTGTAGGTTAGGTTAACGATTTATACCAAAAACTGGTATTGTGAAAAAATCACTATAGTTCAAATAGGATAGCAAATTTTTGAATAGTTTCAAATAATATTAACGTTCTTCACAAAAAATCGATCATCTTGCAAAAAAGTCATTGGATTTTGGAACAGATTTACAATTCTTAATAATTTTCTGTTATTTTATGTTTGTGTTTTTCATTGAGAATTATTAGTATTTTTAATAAAAAATTATTAGATTTCAAAGAACATGTACCATTTTTCAACAACTATAGCTTATGTTGACCTGTTTTATCTAAAATCGTTATTTTTGACAAATCATTAAATTTAAAACCAATGACTTTGTTTAAAATAAATTATATTTATAAAATTTCCAAGAAGATTTAGAACTTTTCAACCATTTCAGGTTATGTTGCTGTTTAAGACCAAGAATTTTGAGTGAAAAAACGGTATTTTTAATGACAAATCATTTGATTTCAAAGAAGATTAAAACTTTTGTTTCATTATAGGTTTTAGGCTAGTGATTTTCACCGGCAATTTTGATATAGGCTTCAAAGAAGATTTACAATTTTGGAACGATTTAAGGTTATGTTAACCCTTTTTACCAGAAATCGGTTATTTAAAATTAAATTCATTTTACTTAAAAATTAAACTTAGGATTATGAACAACTTTAGGTTATATTAGTTTTTTTTTCGTCGGAAATTAGCATATATTGTATAAAAATATTATATATATATTAATTGTGACTTTCTTTGAGAATGTACACAATGGTGATCCTTATCAGTATATTTGATTATATCTGCAAAAATTACATAATTTCTTGTAGGTACGCAATGCACAATTGAAAGAGTTACTCTTTGGTTAATACCGCAGTTGACAAATTATATAAAATGTTATTATGATTAATCAAATTATATACAAATTTCTGTAAAAATGAAATTTTTTCCAATTACACTGAGTAAAAATACAAAATTATTTAAAACATTGTTGTTGAATAATTATTCATATATTCTTTAAAGATTTTTACGATGTAGATTTGGCAAAAACTTTTATTACACTGTATGGTAAAAAAATATTTTTAAAAATATGAAAAAAGATTTTAGCAAAAGAATTCTCAAAAAAATTATATAGCGACGTAAATTTAATGAAAAGTTTTTATTCGATTTTTCGTATGAGAAATTTCAGTTTAAGAAATTGTTTTTAAAAATTTGTTATTTCTTATTTTTGAAACTGAATTTTCTGTTATCAATACAAAACTTTGCAAAATTATACTATAGTAAGAGTTGTGGTAAAAAGATTTTTTTCCAAACCTCATTTATTGACACAATAATTTAAAAACAAAATTCAATGAAATCTAAGTTCATATTTAGATCAAATTTTAACAGAGTATTGATTTCTTTAACCTTCTAGTATTTATATTTAAAAAAAATTGTATCATGCAATAGGAAAAATATATACTTTCTTTTTTTTTCGTGATACCGCGAATTTCAATTTTGATTTTCTCGGAACAGGATTATTTTTTTGGATCGAAGCTTTCTTATTCTCATTGAAATATAATTTTTTCATCCCACTAAATGAAAAAAAAACTACAAATTTTGTAAGGAAAACACTAACATGGCAAAAAGCACTGAAATAGCATCACTAAGGCTTACGCCAGAGGCGTCAATTTCGATCCATGGTAACCAACTTTGTAATAACCTTCCTAAATCAACTCCAACTTTATTTTGCAATTGTAGAACTATTATGCATTATCCAATACTAAATGCCAACGAGAACTATGAATAGGTTGAAAATTGAACAACTTATTCATAATTTAAAAAATGGTAAATATCTTCGAGGTGCTTAATACTTTTATACGATCCTGCAAGATTTGGGAAGTGGTGGGAGATGCTGGGCGACTGCGACTCGAATGTCGGTTTACCAAACTGTCGAATAAAGTCTAACGTAGCAAAAATTAAAATCTATTCCACAGCGGATAAACTTTCATGCAATGTGGTGGAAACAGTCACATATCAAAAATCAATGTTTCTCTAGAATTGATTTTAAACTTTACCAAACTTTCGAGTATATAATACATTTTTTACTTAGAAACATTCACCGAAATTTCTCATTCTATAACCGATTTTAAGGGAAGCATTAACATTGCATAATTTAAAGTTTGCTTGACTTTACATTTGCAAACTTTACTCAACTAATATGAAATTTTATCCAATTTTTCCTCAAAGTATGACAGAATAGTTCTCAATAATTACACGACGTGCATTAATGTTTACTTTTGAAAATATTTACTGTACATTTGGAAACTTTAATCTGCGCTATTAAAGTTTACCGAACTGCCATGTATTATTTAACCTTTTGCACGTCACAAATTATTACAATAATGTCAAACATTCTCCTTTTAGTCCATATATCCAAATTTTACTCAAAAGTTTGGTAAAGTTTCCTAACCAAATTTTCTCCGTGCAATAAAGACAAACTACAGCTTTCATCAATTTTCAATCAAATAGTTCAATTTTCAACCAAGAAAATTAGTTTTTTACCAATGAAGACGAATTTTCAACCACACTTTTTAAGCAAATAGTTTCATTTTCAACCAAGAAGATTTATTTTGTAAGAGTGAAGACCAATTTTTAACCAAATTCACCAATTTTAAACCAAATAGTTTAATTTTCAACCAAGAAGATTAATTTTTTACCAATAAAAAAAAACTGTACAGCTTTCATCAATTTTCAATCAAATAATTGAATTTTCAACCAAGAAAATTAGTTTTTTACCAATGAAGACAAATTTTCAACCACAATTTTTCATCGAATGATTTAATTTTCAACCTAGAAGATTAATTTTTTACCATTGAAGGCAAATTTCCAATCAAAACCATCAATCTTCATCCAAATAATTGTATTTTCAACTAAAAAGATCAATTGCCTACCAATTAAAACAAATGTTAAACTAAATACATAAAATGTCAACCAGAACAGGAATAGTTGAATTTAGAATACAACAAATTAATTTTCAAACAATCAAAAAAATAAATTTTAAACAAAATCTATCAATTTTCAACTCAATAGTTGAATTTTCAACCAGGCAGATTAGTTTTTTAGCAATAAAGACAAATTTTCAACCACAATTTTTGAGCAAATAGTTTAATTTTTAACCAAGAAGATTCATTTTCTAAGAGTGAAGACCAATTTTCAACAAAATTTATAAATTTAAACCAAATAGTTTAATTTTCAACCAAGAAGATTATTTTTTACCAATAAAGACAAATTTCTATAGCTTTCATCAACTTTCAACCAAATAGTTGAATTTTCAACCAAGAAAATTATTTTTTTACAAGTGAAAACCAATTTTCAACCAAATAGATAAATTTTTAAGCAAATAGTTTAATTTTTAACGAAGAAGATTAATTTTCTACCAATGAAAAAAAAATTTCAACAAAATACATAAATCATCAACCAGAAGAGGAATAGATGAATTTCGAGTACAAAAAATTAATTTTCAAACAACCAAAAAAAATAAAATTTCAAACCAAATCTATCAATTTTTAACCAAATAGTTAAATTTTCAACCTAGAAGATTAATTTTGTACCATTGAACACAAATTTCCAATCAAATCCATGAATCTTCAATGAAATAATTGACTTTTCAACTTAAAAGATTAGTTTTCTACCAATGAAAACAAATGTTAAACAAAATACATAAAATATCAGGCAGAACAAGAATAGTTGAATACACAATACAAAAAATTAATTTTTAAACAACCAAAAAAATCAATTTTAAACAAAATCTATCAATTTTCATCCAAATAGTTGAATTTTCAACCAAGAAAATTATATTTCATCAACGAAGAAAAATGTTCAAACAAACAGCTGAAAACAAAAAGATTCATTTTCTACCAATGAAGACAAATTTGTAACAAAATCCATCAATTTTCAACCAGATAGTTAAATTTTCAAACAATAAGATTCATTTTCTGCCAATAAAGATGATTTTTTAACAAAATCCATTAATTTTCAACCAAATAGTTGAATTTTCAACCAAGAAAATTAGTTTTTTACCAATGAAGACAAATTTTCAACCAGAATTTTTAAACAAATAGTTTCATTTTCAACCAAGAAGATTAATTTCTTACCATTGAAGACAAATTTCCAATCAAATCCATCAATCTTCAACCAAATAATTGACTTTTCAACTAAAAAGATTAATTTTCTACCAATGAAAACAAATGTTAAACAAAATACATAAAATATCAACAAAAAACAGGAATAGTTGAAGTTAGAATACAAGAAATTAATTTTCAAACAACCAAAAAAAATTTTGACAAAATCTATCAATTTTCAACCAAATAGTTGAATTTTCAACCAAGAAAATTATATTTCACCAATGAAGAAAAATTTTCAACCAAACAGCTAAAAACAAAAAGATTAATTTTCTACCAGTGAAGACAAATTTTAAAAACAGTCCATCAATTTTCAATCAAATGGATTAATTTTCTAGCGAGAAGATTAACTTTCTACAAATGAAGACAATGTTTCAACCAAAACATCAATTTTTAAACATATAGTTTAATTTTCAACTAAGAAGATCGATTTTCTACCAATAATGACCAATTTTAAAACAAATAATTTAATTTTCAACCAAGAAGATTAATTTTTTACCAATTAGGACAAATTTTCAATAAAATTCATCAATTTTCAACCAAATAGTTTAATTTTCAACCCAGAAAATTATATTTCACCAATGAAGACAAATTTTCAACCAAACAGCTGAAAACAAAAAGATTCATTTTCTCCAATGAAGACAAATTTTTAACAAAATCCATTAATTTTCAACCAAATAGTTGAATTTTCAACCAAGTAAATTAGTTTTTTACCATTGGAGACAAATTTTCAACCACAATTTTTAAACAAATAGTTTAATTATCAACCAAGAAGATTAATTTTTTACCAATAAAGACAAACTACAGCTTCCATCAATTTTCAATCGAATAGTTTAATTTTCAACTAAGTAAATTAGTTTTTTACTAATGAAAACCAATTTTCAACCACAATTTTTCATTGAATAGTTTAATTTTCAACCTAGAAGATTAATTTTTTACCATTGAAGACAAATTTCCAATAAATCAATCAATCTTCAACCAAATAATTGACTTTTCAACTAAAAAGATTAATTTTCTACCAATGAAAACAAATGTTAAACAAAATAAATAAAATATCAACCAGAACAGGAATAGTGGAATTTAGAATGCAACAAATTAATTTTCAAGCAACGAAAAACAATACATTTTAAGAAAATCTATTAATTTTCAAGCAGATAGTTGAATTTTCAACCCAGAAGATTAATTTTGATAAAAATTCATTAATTTTCAATCAATAAATGAATTTTCAGCCAAATATATTAATTTTCAAACAAGCAGTTTACTTTCAACCAAGAAGATTAATTTTTTACCAATTGATACAAATTTTCAAACAAATCCATTAATTTTCAACCAAATAGTAGAATTTTCAAACAAAAAAATTCATTTTCTACAAATAAAGACGAATTTTCAACAAAATTTACCAATTTTAAACCAAATAGTTTAATTTTCGACCAAGAAGATTAATTTTCTACAATGAAGATAAATTTTCAATAAAAGCCATCAATTTTCAACCAAATAATTGGCTTTTCAACTAAAAAGATTAATTTTCTACCAATGAAAACAAATTTTAAACAAAATACATAAATTATCAACCAGAACTGGAATAGTTGAATTTAGAGTTCGAAAAATTAATTTTAAAACAACCAAAAATAAATAAATTTTAAGCAAAATAATGCAATTTCAAAACAAAAACATGAATTTTCAACAAAATCTATCAATTTTCAACCAAATAGTTGAATTTTCAACCCAAAAGATTAATTTTTATGAAGAATCATCAATTTTCAATCAAAATGATGAATTTTCAACCAAATACATCAATTTTCTAACATATAGTTTAATTTTTAACCAAGAAGATTAATTTTCTACAAATAAAGACAATTTTTTACAAAATTGACCAATTTTATACCAAATAGTTCAATTTTCAACCAAGAAGATTAATTATTTACCAATAAAGAGACATTTCTACAGCTTTCATCAATTTTCAAAGAAATAGTTGAATTTACAACCAGGAAGATTAATTTTTTACCAATAAAGACAAACTTTCAATCGAATCCATCAATTTTCAACCAAATAATTTAATTTT
>CAKNXH010001454.1:45650-59426 GCA_932178445.1 Andricus quercusramuli
GCTGAAATCTGTAGAAATCCCTTGACACAGCTGAATTCTGACTAGTTGAAAATGAAAAAAAATTTCAAATTTAGGAAAATGAAAAATGGTATTTTCAATAATCATTTGCAATTTTTAAAATAACAAAATCATTTAAATACTCTCAATTTTTTGCCTTCCTTGATATCCCTTAATAACGTAGAAATCCGTAGAAATCTTTTGTCACATTTGAATTTTCAATTTTCATCCATTTTCTTCAATTTTCAAACTTTTTCATATTTAACTGTTGAAAATTGAAGAAAATTGAATGTTCAGCAGTTGAAAATTAAAGAATAAAGAAAATTGTATTTTCAATAATTCTTTGGAATTATTTAAAATAACTTAAAAGCTTTAAAATCCTTTTAAAATTTTTGAGTTCCTTCATATCCTCTAAAATCGTCAAATTCCGCAGAAATCTCTTGACATATTTGAATTTTAAATATTTGAAAACTGAAGAAAATTTCAGGAGCAAAAATATAAATCGAATTATCAATACAATTCTTGGGAATTTAAAAAAAAAAAACCTAAAATCTTTAAATCCTGTTAAAATTTTTGGTCGTAAAAATTTCGGTAAATAGTTGAATTTTCAATTTTCATTAATTATCTTAAATTTCAAACAGTTAAAAATGCAATTGTTGAAAACTGAAAATGTAATGTTCAACAATTGAAAATTAAAGAAATCCGAAAATTAAATGAGCAAAAATTAAATTATCAATTCTTTGGAATCTTTGAAAATAACTTAAAATCTTTCAAACTCTCTTAAAAATTTTTGAATTCCTTCATATTTTTTTTCATCGTTGAAATTTATACAAATCCCTTGACGCCGTTGAATTTTTAACAATTTAAAATTTAACTGCTGAAAAGTAAAGAAAATTGAAAATCCAATTCTCAACTGTAGAATGTTTAGCAGTTGAATTTTAAATTTTCTTTGATTTTATAACAGCTGAAAATTGAAGAACATCAATATCTCAATATAAGATTTATTTTATTCCCTAAAATTCTTTATAAATTTCTGAAATTCCTCAAAAATAATTGAAATTTTTTGTTCAAAACCCAATTATTAATTATCCTAGAAAAAATACGTGTTAAGAGAAAAAAGATAAACATTCGGAACGGCTAATTTTCTATTAAAAATAAGTGTCAAAAAATATTATGTTCACATGATTTTGCAAATTTTTGCATGCGATTTAATAAATAAACATTCAAACACATTTTTTTTTTGTTAAAAAAAAAGTATTTTTTCGAAAACGGTTCGTCATTCTCAAATAATGTTTTGGCAAATTAATAGTCATCCAATTTTTTTAAAAATTGAAAATAAATCTATTTTCTTATTAACTTTTTTATCCACCAAAAGCAGAACACAAAAACCTATTTTTCTGCTTAGTTGAGAGCATAAAATAGGTCACAGGAAAGTAGATTTCATAATAAAAGCGATCCTCCTTTGATGATTACATAAAAAGTTATCTACCTTTTTATTTCTGATTTAATTTTTCTTCTCAGTCCCTTTCAATTGATTCACGGTTTATTTTTACGCCATGAGTTTCGCTCTTCTCTTCGTACTTTTTAATAGACTCTCTATAGTCATAACTCACCTTCCTTTCTATTTCCTTCTCTTCATTTCTGCTTTATTTGTCTTTTGAGCAGGTCAGCCACAAGAAGCTATTATATAGTTTCAGTTTCCTCAAAATCAAAACCATTTCTGTTTCCGATGACTTTCTTATTCAGTTTTTGTGTAATTCACATGAAAAAAAATTAAGAAAAAAATTTAACAAAAATTCTTATGCCTCCAGGTGGTTTCGACGTTTATAACATCGAAACAGCGATGCCGAATATTGATTTGGATGCAATTGAAACACACTTGAGAGCTGCTCGAGAGGAAGAACGTCGGGTAAGTTTAAAATCCACTTGAAAATCTATCAACTCTCTTTTATCTGAATCAATTCAATTTCCATGCCTCCATTGAAGATCGCTCCATGTCGCATTTGGGCGGTGTACCGCGCCACGCCACGTTTGGGCGATGTACAGCTCTCCGTAGCGCCTGATCTATGTGAAGCTCTGGGTCCTATGCTTACATTCAGGAATTTGAGATGAACAGCGACCAAACGCTACGGAGAGCTGTACACCGCCCAATGTACAGCTCTCCGTTGCGTTTGATTTCTGTATAGCTCTAGGTCCTATTATGCACGATTTTGAGATGTGTAGCAATCAAACGCTACGGAGAGATGTACACCGCCCAATTGACAGCTCTCTATCGCGTTTGATCTCTTTATAGCTCCATGTCCTATGCTTTTATGCAGGATTTGGAGCTGTACACTGGCCAAACGCGGCGGAGACCTGTACACCGCCCATTATACAGCTCTTCGTCGCATTTGATTCTTCTGTAGCTCCAGGTCCTATGCTTATATGCAGAATTTTGAGCTGCACATAAATCAAACGCTACGGAAGGCTGTACACCGCCTAAACGCGACGTAGATTGATATGGAATGGAGACGTCGACTTGTTCTGCCGCTTAAGAATCTAGTACAAAATAAAATCAAAATAGCTTCATTTGAGCATCATTTTTATTCCATTTTCGTGTTCAAAATCCCTGATAGGCTCTTTTGAATAAATTCTTTTTCATTCGAGGTCGAAACTGAATTCCATTTTTTTCTTTTTACACATCTTTTGTGTTTTGATACCCCTTCCCCTCCTCACATTTACAAGAAGCAAAAAAGAAATCAACTGAGTCTAAAACCAAAATTTTTGTTAAGCAAATTGTGGAATTTTCAACCAAAAAGATGGATTTTCGACTAAAAAGAATAATTTTCTACCAAAAAAATACGAATTTTCAACATACCTGAATTTTCAACCCAATAGTTGGATTTTCAATGGAAAAAGATACATTTTCAACCAAAATGAAATAGATAAATTTTCAGTTAAAAAATTAATTTTTTAACCATAAAAATGCATTTTCAACAAAATAGGTGAATTATCAGTTGAAGAGATTAATTTTCAATTTAGGTGATGAATATGACAAAAAATGATTTTTTATCAAACTAGTTTAACTTTCAACCAAATAGTTGAATTTTCAAACCAAAAAGCTGAGTTCTCTAAGAAAAATGTAATATTTGATGTTTCAGTCCAAACAAATTTTTGGTTTACGTCAAAAACAGATGAATTTCTAAAAAACACGGATTTTGAACCAAAATGAAATGGTTAAATTTTCAGTTCAAAAAAATTAATTTTCAACAAAATAAATTAACTATCAAACAAATAGTTAGATTTGTAACCAAAAAGGTGAATTTTCAACCAAAAAGATTGATTTTTTATCAGCAAGATGAATTTTCAATCAAATAAGTTAGTTTTGAAACAAATAGTTAAATTTTCAATTAGGGATTTTTTCTTCCCTCACGCAATTAATGAACGCTTCCTTATAAGAAACGTAATTTTCAACTGAAAAAATTAATTTTCCGCAAAATAGATGAATTCTTCAGGAAATAGTTGAATTTTCAACAAGAAAGAATTATTTTCAACCAAGAAGATTAATTTTTCTACTATCAAAGAAGAATTTGAAACAAAAGAGTATATTATGAACAAAAGAGTTAAATTTAAAATTAAAAAGATTAATTTTTTACCAAAAAGGAAAAATTTCAAATAAAAGAGTTATATTATCAACAAAAGTGTTGAATTTTCAACCAAAAAGATCAATTTCCAACTTCAAAAATGATGAATCTTGCATTACAAAAATTAATTTTTACATTGTAGAATAAAATTCAACCAAAAAGATGAATTTTGAACTGACAAAATTAATTTTCTACCAAAAAAGAAGAATTTTAAACAAAAGAGTTATATCAATTTTAAAATTTTTTTAATTTTTTCAACAAAAGAATTGAATTTTCAACCAAAAAGATGAATTTTCAAAGAAAAACTTAATAGTTGACATTTCAGCAAAAAAATATTTCCATTTTATCAAAAAACAGTTGAATCCAACCAAAAACTAGTATTTTCAACAAAATAGTTAAATTTTTAACTAAACAGAGCAATTTTTAATTAAATAGTTGAATTTTCTACCAAACTGTTGAATTTTCAACCTGAAAATATTAAATTACAATCAAAATGTTTATTTTTAACCAAATAGTTGAATTTTCAACAAAATAGTTGAATCATCAACCAAAACTGATTAATTTTCAACTAAACAGTTGTATTTCTAACAATAACAGGAAACAAATTTCCACCTAAAAATACGAAAATTTAAAAAAAAAGGCGAAGTTTCAACATAACAGTTAAATTTTCAACCAAGAAAGATTTTTCAGTCAAGAAACTCAAATATTTTTTTGTTTATTCCTAAAAAAGCCAGGATGTTTTAAAGTACCAAAAATGAAAAAAAAAACATTTAAAAAAATTTTCCTAATCATCTAATCAGCCTTTTGGGGCCATAATCGGGTGCTGGCTAGACCGTCAGAACCAAAAAAATTTCCAAGTGTCTCATTCAAATATTTTTTTGTTTTTTTCCAAAAAGAATGAATTTTTTTTTTTTAATCTAAACATTTGTTTTACATTTCCAAAAAGAGCCAGAGTGTTTAAAATTATCATAATTGAAAAAAATAAATCTGAAGAAAATTCCTCAGTATTTTTGGGCTAGGATCAGGGCGCTAAAATAATATTCTTGTTAGTAATTTATTTGCCTTGTATTTATATTTATATCAATTTTTTTCTTGCAAATTCTTTCTCGTGAAGATTATCTTTTTAGCTTTAAGATTTACTTTTTGTTGAAAATTTAAGTTTTGTTGAAAAGTCATTCTTTTTGGTTAAAAATTCAACTGTTTTGTTCAAAAATTAATCTTTTAGGGTTGAAAAATCAAGAACCTTCGTAGAAAATTGACTTTTTGTTTAAAAATCATGTTTTAATGTTTCAACAATTCAATTGTTGCAACAATTTTATTTTAAAATCTAGGTTGAACGTTTTTGATGAGAAATCACTTTTTCATTGACGATTTATTATTTTTAGTTAAAAATTCATCCCTTTGGTTTAAAGTTTAACTATTTTGTTGAAAATTGATCTTTTTTAACTGAAAATTCAACTGCGTGGGTACCAGCTGAACTACTTTGTTGATTCTTTTTTGAAAGAAGGTTTATCTCTCTGGCTGTAAATTGACCTACTTTTGTTGAAAATTAATTTTTTTTGCTGAAAATTCATATTTTGATTGAAAATTTATTTTTTACATAAAAAACTCGTCTTTTAACTTGGAGGCTCAACAGTTTAGGTAAACATTTTTCTTCATGACTGAAAAATCTTTATTTGTTAAAAATTCGTCTTTGTGGTTTTAAAATTCATTTTTTAAACGAAATTTCATATTTTTTGGTTGAAGGATCAACTATTGCACTTTTTTCTTCAAAATTCGAGTATTTTGTTGAAAATTCTATTATTTTGTTGGAAACTCAAATATTTCGTTCACAACGCAAGAGGTTTTTCGGGTCGCTGATTACAAATGCAGGGCCAAAATTGAAAAATTAAAAATGGCGGATCCAATATGGCGGACCAACATTGTAAAAGGAAACCGAGTTGACTAAAAAATGCTATTTGGGCGTTTTTCAGGTCGCTGATTATAAAATCCAGGGTCAAAATTGAAAAATTAAAAATGGCGGATCCAATATGGTGGACCAAAATTGTAAAAGGAAACAGATTTGACTAAAATTTGCTACAAGGGGGTTTTTCGGCTAGCTGATTTCAAATGCAGGGTCAAAATTGAAAAATTCCAAATGGCGGACCCAATATGGTGGACCAAAATTATAGGACAAAATTTATTCGACCTAAAATAGCCTATCGGAGGGTTTGCAGGTGGCTGATTTAAAATCCAAAGTCAACATTCCGGAATTTGAAAAAGCGGTCAAATCTTCTTTATTGCACAATTTTGGTCCACCATTTTTAATTTTTCAATGTTGACCCCGGATTTGAAATCAGCGACCCGGAAAACCCCCTTGTAGCAAATTTTAGTCACATCGGTTTCCTTTTACAGGTCCACCATATTGGATCCGCCTTTTTGAATTTTTGAATTTTGACCTTGGATTTGTTATCAGTGACCTGA
This sequence comes from Andricus quercusramuli, assembly GCA_932178445.1. Taxonomy (NCBI): domain Eukaryota; kingdom Metazoa; phylum Arthropoda; class Insecta; order Hymenoptera; family Cynipidae; genus Andricus; species Andricus quercusramuli. The sequence continues at coordinate 51,734 of CAKNXH010001454.1, forward strand.
AAAACCACCCTGTAGCAAATTTGAGTCAAATCGGTTTCGTTCTACAATTTTAGTCTGCCATAATGGTTCCGCCATTTTGGATTTTGTGCTACAACGATTTACATGTAAGATTCGGATTAGGCATGCGAAAGTCTATATAAAAACATGTATAAAACATAAAATGTAAAATCTAACCTTTTTTGGTATTCAATAAACAATTTTTTTTCTCCAAAAATTCCATCTTCAACACAGATTTTCAAGGTCACCATTTTTTTGTGTGACTTTCTCTATAATTTTTCTATATTCGGAAAGGTTTTTTTCTTTAATTAAAAAAATAATATCCCTCTAGGTCATTCCAATCAAAATTTCTACGCTTTTGTGACACAATTTCAAAAAAGGTCCACTGTGCGGCCCCTAAGAAGGATTGACTTGCTTTCCCTAGTTCTCCCCTTTTTTTATTCTTTTCTTCTTCTCTCCTTTTGAGATTTACTATATTCGGAAAGGTTTTTTCTTTAATTAAAAAAAAATATTCATTTAGTTTATTCCGATCAAAATTTCTACGATTTTGTGACAGAATTTCAAGAAAAGGTCTACTGTGCAGTGTGCGGCCCCTAAGAAGGATTGACTTACTTTCCCTAGTTCTTCCCGTTTTTTCTTTTTTTCTTCTTCTCTCCTTTTGAGATTTACTATATTCGGAAACGTTTCTTCTTTCATTAAAAAAAAATATCCATCTAGGTCATTCCGATCAAAATTTCTACGATTTTGTGACAGAATATCAAAAAAGGTCCATTGTGCGGCCCCTAAGAAGGATTGACTTACTTTCCCTAGTTCTTCCCATTTTTTTCTTTTTTTGTTCTTCTCTCCTTTTGAGATTTACTATACTCGGAAAGGGTTTTTCTTTAATTAAAAAAAAAAAAGATCCATCTAGGTCATTCCGATCAAAATTTCTACAATTTTGTAACAGAATTTCAAAAAAAAAGGTCCACTGTGCGGCCTAGGATGGTTCTTATTTATACTTGATGGCTTTTTTTTCTCGAATTTCTCTGCTCTCAACCCCCAGTTTTGTTTGAATGCCCAAAAAAAATATCCAAATTTGAGCAAAATCGGTTAATTTTTAGGGGTCGCGCAAAGACCATGAAGTTTCCCATTGATTTAACATGGGAAAAAGTCAGCTTTTTGTAAATCTAATATTTAAACGCGATAATATGTTACAAATAATTCCATGTTTCAATATATTGTTCAGAACTCATCAGAGAATAAGAATCAATCATGAATCTTGATGTTGAATAATTTTAAGCCACTTTTATGGGTCCCCAAAGAAAATCCCATAAGTGACAAATGTGAATTTTACCTAATATTGCGGTTTATTCACGCTTTTAAAAGTTTTTTGGAAATAAATAATCATTGATCAGTAATTCAAGAATACTGAGTCATTTGTTACCTAATATTCAATTGTTTAAACAATTTTTAATTTGTTAAAATATTTTTTTTCTTCAGTTAACTCGCGAAATGAACGTCTTTTTTTAGACTTTATGAGTTATTTAATCGATAATAACAATAAAATAATTTGTTTAAATAATTTTAGAATTATTTAAATAATATGTATTTGTCCAATAATATATTTTACCTTAAAAAACAGGCAAAACCTTTTATATCACTGAATTTTCGACAAATTTTAATATTTTTAAGTACTAATTTGTTTAGTATGAACAATCGTGGATGTTTAAACAAATTGAAATTTTTTAAACAATCTTTTTGTTCAAATATTTTTGGGTGCTATTTTTCAAAAGACTGAAATATTTTTATGTTCTACTTTGCTTTTTAAGAATACTCTTAAATGTTTAAACCAATTAAAAAAATTATTTAAACAATTGAATATTAGTTAAAAAAGGACTGGGTCTTCGTAAATTACTGATCAATGATTATTTATTTTTAAAAAACTTTTAAGAAGCGTCAGTAAACCGCAATATTACGTAAAATTCACATTTGTCACTTATGGGGTTTTCTTTGGGGACCCATAAGAGTGGCTTAAAATTATTCAATATCAAAATTTATGATTCATTCTTATTCTCTGATGAGTTCTGAACAATATATTAAAAAACGGAATTATTTGTAACATATTATCGCGTTTAAATATTAGATTTACAACAAGCTTACTTTTCCCCATGTTAAATCAATGGGAAACTTCATGGTCTTTGCGCGACCCCTAAATATTAACCGATTTTGCTCAAATTTGGAGATTTTTTTTTTTTGGGCATTCAAACAAAACTGGGGGGTGAGAGCAGAGAAATTTGAAAAGTGAAAAATAAGGGTCACCCTGGTGCGGCCCCTAAGAAGGATTGACTTACTTTCCCTAGTTCTTTCCATTTTTTCTTTTTTTCTTCTTCTCTCCTGTTGAGATTTACTATATTCGGAAAGGTTTTTTCTTTAATTAAAAAAAAATATCCATCTAGGTCATTCCGATAAAAATTTCTACGATTTTGTGACAAAATTTCAAAATAGGTCCACTGTGCGGCCCCAAAGAAGGATGACTTACTTTCCCTAGTTCTTCCCATTTTTTCTTTTTTTTTTCTTTTTCTCTCCTTTTGAGAATTATTACGAATGCTAGAGAATGTTCTCTCTCTCTCTCGATTGGGGCGTAATCACGGGCTTGAGAGTGGGCGGAAGTGTGGGTGCCCTCTTGTATACTATTATAGACTGACATATAATCCGCTCGTGACATGTATATGCGGACAAGCCTAGATCACATGATGACTGGATGTGAGTTCCACGAACAGATGTGTAGAAACTCCTCTGTGAACCGCATTCTCTCTCGTTGCTCTCTCGTTAATTGTTTTGCGGTATGTGCATAATGTGGACCATGTGGGCAATGTGGACGGACAAGAAATGTCAAGTTCACTTTTCACTTTCTTAAGGCGCTTCAAACGAGTCGATTTTTAGAATAATACAAAGTGCGGCTACAAGGATGAATTGTTTGATGTAATATTTTTACCACATACTCTGAAGGCTTATACGTGTGCATGACTAGAGCCATTTTTTCGAAAAAATTATTGTGTTGTTTTTTTTTTTGTTAATTGAAAATGTGCTGAATTTTCTACGCCTGGAAACGGGCAACACGTAGACTTAGAGAATTTTCGAAAAATTGACGTTGAAATTAATTTTGTTATTATGGTTAAAAATTGCAACTATTTGGTTGAAAATTAATTTGTTTTGGTTGAGGATTTAAACTATTTTGTTAAAAATTCATCTTTTTTGGTTGATGATTCATCATTTCACTTTAGAAACATTTATTTTGTTCAAAATTTAATTATTTTGTTGAAAATTATGTTTTCGAGATGAAAATTATTTGTTTTAACTAAAAACTTAACTCATGCATGTTTGGTTCAAAATTTATCTTCTTAAGTTGAAAATTCGAATATTTGGTTTAAAATTCTTGTATTTCATTAAAAACTCGAATTTTGTCGGAGAATATTTAATCATCTTGGTGACTAATTAATATTTTTTCTGGAAATTCCTTCCGAAATTCAAATATTTGGTTGAAAATTCATGTAACTATTTTGTAAAAAATGTATATATTTCTTTTATAAAAATGTAATCTTCTTGGTTGAAAATTACACTATTTCATTGAAAAATTCGTTTAATTTTATTGAAAATTATGTTTTCTAGATGAAAATTAATTGTTTTAACTGAAAACTTAACATGTTAGGTTCAAAATTTATCTTTTTCAGTTTAACATTCAAATGTTTGTTTTAAAATTATACTATTTCATTGAAAGTTTACTTTAATTTGATTTAAGATTAATTTGTTTACTGAAAATGTAACTTTTCTATTTTTAGTTGAAAATTTATCTATTTTCAGTGACAATTTTTCTTGAAAATCTGTCCTTTTTTGGTTAAAGAGTACTCTCATTAGTTGAAATTTTATCTTTCTGGTTAAAAATTCATTTCTTTGCTTGAAAATTAAACTGTTTTATTGATTCTTTTTCTTTGAAAATTTATATTACTAACTGAAAATTATCCTATTTTATTTTTGGTAGAAAATTTATATTTGTAGTTTGAAATTCATGAATTTGGTTGAAAATTAAATTTTTTTTATTTGAAGATTCATAATTTTAGTTGAAAATTCACTTTAACTATACCATTTTTTGGTTGAAAATTTACCCTTCTTGATAGAAATGTAATGTTTTTCGTTAAAAAATTATCTGTTTAGTAGAAAATTTGACTATTCTATTTTCTGTTAAAAATTCATTTCTTTCATGAAAAAAAACCGTTTGGTCCAAATTTCATATTTTTGGTTGAAAATTCATCATTGTGATTAAAAATTAATTTCTTCGGTTAAAAATTCGTTTGTTTCTAGTGGACAATTAATTTTTTTTTACTGAATATAATACTATTCCATTTTTGCTTGAAAATTAATGAATTTGGTTGAAAACTCGTTTTTCTATTTAAATTTACTTCTCTAACTGCAAATTGAAATATTATATTTTTGATTTGTAAATTTATCTTTTTTAGTTTAAAATTTAATTATTTTATTGGGAATTCATTTTTTTGTTGTTGAAAATTGATTTTCTCAACTGAAAATTGAATTCTTCTATTTTTGTTTAAAAAATCGTTTTTGGATGAAAAAAAACTATTTTGTTGAAAATCCGTTTTTTCTGGTTGAAGATTTATTTTTTTGATATCTTAATTATTCTAATTATGGTTGAAAATTGATTTTTTAGATGAAAATTCATGTACTTTGTTGAAAATGAGTCTTTTTGGTAGAAAATTCATCTTTTGGGTTGAGAACTCAACTATTTGGTTGAAAATTCATATTTTTGGTTGGAGATTGATTGTCTTAACTGAAAATTGAACTCTTATATTTTTCTGGTTGAAGATTTATTTTTCTGATATTTTAATTATTCTAATTATGGTTAAAAATTGATTTTTTTAGATGAGAATTCATGTGCTTTGTTGAAAATTAGTCTTTTTGGTAGAAAATTAATCTTTTGGGTTGAAAATTCAACCATTTAGTTAAAAATAATATTTTTGGTTAGAGGTTCATCATCTTAGTTGAAAATTCATTCCTTTCATTAAAAATTTATCTTTTTGAATTGAAAAGACAACTAAAAAGTGTTTTAAATATATTTAGAAACAAAATTTATAGACAATAAGATTTTGTAAATCCTAATTGCAAATGCTCATAAATGTTCATTAAATTCTCAAAGCACATAAAAGTCGAGCATATTCTCTAGCATATTCGCATGCTCGTGAGAATTTCTCCGATCACTTAAACTTTTTATAACACTAGCAACACGACACTGGGAGTGTATCCATGGTGGGCCGAAAATAGGCGCTCATTTCAAAGTGCGTTTTGATTAACAAAAAAAAACAAGAGCATTTTTTGAAAAGAGTTCTAGTCATGCATATCTATGAGCGTTTAGATTAGGTGGTGAAAATATTGATTCGAACAATTCATCCTTGTAGCCGTATTTTTTATTATTCTCGAAGCCGACTTGTTTGAAGCACCTTAAGTGCTAAATTAAGTGCTTAAATTTATAACTTTAAAAAAAAGGAAACTCACTTTTTCTGCCCTTTTACTTACTGTGAGAGACGAGATTTTTGTAAATTCGCAAATGAAACAAGTAACTCGCAGTAACTGTACAGAAATTAAATATGAATTTAACTTTACGCGCCAAAGAAACCTGGTGAGTAAAAAACGAACCTAGCCAACAACAATTTTTGAAAAAAGTGAGGGAATTTCATTAGGCAGGCAAAAGTCAGGGATTTAACAAAAAAATGTTGTAAAAGTCAAGAAATTTCTATAACTTTAAATAACTGTCAAGAAGAATAAACTTGATCATTTTAATTTAAAATTGATTTATTCCGTTTATGAAAGATTCGAGGCTGAAAAAGTTACAAGTTTAAAATTCTGGCATTTGAGTATTATTGGTCAGGGAAAATGAAAAATTGGTAAGGGAAAAATTAGGGGATTTTTCAAATTAAATTTTGTGATATAACATTCTCGTTAGCAATTTATTTGCATTGTATTTATATTTCTGTTTCTTTTTTTTTGCATTTGCTTTCTCCTGAAGATTTTTTTTTAGTTATAAATTTCATTATTCGTTTGAAATTTCAAAAATTTTGTCAAAAAGTCATCCTTGTTTGTAGAAAATTCAACTGTTTTGTTGGAGATTCGTATGTTGCGTTGAAAATTCAAGTATCTTCGTTGAAAATTTACTTCTTATTTAAAACTTATAATTTGCTGTTGGAGACTCGAACTCAAATCTTTTTTGGATGAAAATTCAACTAGTTTGATTAAAAATTTGTTTGTTTTTTTGTAATTAAAAAATTTATCAGTTTTAGTAAAAACTGCATCTTTCTTTGACAAAAATGCAACTGATTGAAAATTCAACCATTTTTTTAAAAAGTCGTGCTTTTGGTTGAAAAATCATCCGTTTTGTTGAAAATTCAACCATTTCGTAGGAAAATCACTTTTTGTTTGAAATTCATAGTTTTGTGTTGAAAAGTCAACTGAAATCTTTTTCGGATCAAAATTCAACTATTTTTTAAAAAAGTCATCCATTTTGGTTGAAAATTCAACTGTTTTGTTGAAAATTCAACAGTTTTTTTAAAATTAAACTATTTCGTAGAAAATTTACTTTTTGTTTAAAATTCATATTTTTGTGTTGAAAAGTCAACTGCAATCTTTTTTGGATGAAAATCCAACTATTTTTTTGTTGTTGAATATTTGTCTTTTCGATATAAAAATTCATCTGTTTTAGCAGACATTTCATCTTTCTTGGATGAAAATACAACTATTTGGTTGAAAATGCTACAATTTTGTTGAAATGTCATTTATTTTGGTTGAAAATTCAACTGTTTTGTTGAAAATTCGTCTTTTTGGGTTTGACAATTCAAGTATATTTGTAGAAAATTTACTTCTTGTTTCAAATTTATATTTTGATGTTGAAAAGTCGAACTTAAATCTTTTTTAGATGAAAATTCAACTAATTTTTTCGAAAATTTGTTTTTTTTAATTAAAAAATTCATCTGTTTTTATAAAAATTCAATCTTTCTTGGTCAAAAACGCAATTGATAGAAAATTCAATAATTTCGTTAAAAAGTCCTTCCTTTTTGTTGCTAACACAGGCCTACAAAATTTGACAAAGGTCCGGAACCAGAGACCAGATCTAGAATACTCGAAGGCTTTTGCTGCGCTAAATCGTAAAGAACTACTCTTCACCTTCAAAACGCCATCCCTACCTTTTTGATAGGATTTTCCATAGCCGAGATATGGCGGATTCAAATATGAAAAATTTCACTTTTCACGGATATCAATTTTACTACAAAAATATTTGCCCAGGGAATGAAAGTAGCAAAACTATGTCTATCACAGCTTGTTACATGATTATATAACCCCAGACCCCCGATAAGCTGATTCCCTTAACCCTCGAGCCCGGTAAACTGCGAGCCTATAACCCGAGAACCCCACAACCGGATTCCCCACCCCCGAAGCCCGGTAACTTGCGAGCCTATAACCCGAGAACCCCACAACCGGATTCCCTACCCCCCAAGCCCGGTAACTTGCGAGCCTATAACCCGAGAACCCCACAACCGGATTTCCTCACCCCCCAAGCCCAGTAACTTGCGAGCCTATAACCCGAGAACCCCACAACCGGATTTCCTCACCCCCCAGCCCGGTAACTTGCGAGCCTATAACCCGAGAACCCCAC
>CAKNXH010001455.1:714-16099 GCA_932178445.1 Andricus quercusramuli
GACGTTAAATATTCTCTGTTATTCTCCGAAGATAATATAGATTTTTTTTAAATTGGATTCGTACCATCTAGCAAAGTAATGCCTGTATTTCTGAAAAAAGTTTCTTGTCTCGATCTCTCTAGTAGCTTAATAAAAAAACACCTGACTAGAAATGAGTTGCTCTGTGGTTCGATTCTCAACGGATCGAAAGGAAAAGATCTTATTCCAGAAAAAAATTATTAAAAATAATTTTCCTTTCATAGCTTCATCTGGTCTGAAAAGACGTTGAATATTTTCTGTTATCCTCTAATGATAATACAGATTCCTTTATAAAAATTGCGAACTTTACAATGAAAATATTGGTCTATTTGAAATTGAATTCCACAAGAGTGTTATTCCTGCGCCTTTTTTATTAAATCTACATGTCTGAAACAGGTAATAAAAAAATGATTAAATTTCGCTTAAAGGAAATTGCTTTCCAGTGTGCTACAGTTTTGAATTTCCTCGTTTCAACTTTTCAATCTTTCAATTGGTCCGTCGTTTTTATATGAAAGTCGTGAAATATCGCTTATATCTTTGGCTCCGACGAGATCGTACATCAAAAAGAAAAAGAACATCACGCCATGTGTCTCTCATAAGTCGTCGAAATCTTCAGATTTCAATATAAAAATGCATATATCCGAGAAGAAAATTTATCCAGAGATACCATTCTATACGTTTCCTCTCGCAAATAGTTTTCTTAAATTTCAACTTTTCCATCCCAATTTTCAAGCTTCCTTTTTCAACTTTTAAGAAAATATCAAACTGGCAGGTCAAAATTCAAGATTGTAAACAAGAAAATATTTTTGATACGCTGGGATTCGAACGCCAGGTCAACTGATTGACAGTTGGGTGCTCTACCACTAAGCTACTAGAGAGATTGAAGAATAATTATTTTTTATTTCACTTTTTATCAATTTTACCATTGGCAAAAGAATTCGTGTTTCAGAAAGAGGAATATTCTTCGATCTCTCTAGTAGCTTAGTGGTAGAGCACCTGACCGGCAATCAGTTGACCTGGCGCTCGAATCCCAGTGGAGCCGAAGGAGAAGATTTTTTTCTGATCAAATTTTATTTCAAACATTCAAAGGTGAAAAAAATCAGCTTCGGCCTGGATACGAACCAGGAACGCCACTCTCCATGAGTAGTGGCGGTCGCATAATTGGTTCACGCTCCACCCATGGATAGTGGCATTCCCGGTTCGAATCCGGGTCAAAGCAGATTTTTTATTGTTCATGAAAAATTATTTTTCAACTGTTGTTGTCGAAAGCTCTGATACAAAATTTAATGTGCAGAATATTTAAGATTTTGAAAAAGAAGCTTTTTAAGAATTTTAAAAGGTTTCAAAGGAATAAACAAAATTCTTGAAATTCCTTGCGAAATTTGAACTGATTTTTTTTTAAATATAAATTTTAAGAGAAAATTAATGAAGAATTTAAAATATTTGAAATTATTTTCTGAAAATTCGAAAAAGAATGTGAATGATTTTAAACCAAATTTTTTTAATAAGCTAGATCACAAAGTTTAAAAAAAAATCCGAATAAAGTGAAAAGATATTTAGAAGTTTAAAAAATATTTAAAATCAATTTTAAACTTTAAAATATTTCCAAACAAAATTATTAATGTAGATTTACGAATATTTGAAAAGAAAATTTTTAAGCTTCTGAAGGATTTCAAAAAGATTTACAAAATTCTTGAAATAAAAATCTGAAAGATTTAAAGGCAATTCCTTTAATTTCTTAGAATTTTAAGACAAATTTTGAAGAAATTCGAATAAAAAAAATATTTAAAAGGTTTGAAAATTTTGAAAACGGTTGAAAAAATAATTTCAAATTCGAAGAGATTTCCAAAATTTCAAAAAAAATGTAAATTTTCAAAGATTTCGAAAAAAGTATCTTTTTAGGAATTTTTAAATGTTTCATGAGAATAAAAAAATCCTAAAATTCCTTCGAAAATTTCAAACTGATTTTTTATTTCGAAATTTTAATTTTCAGAGGAAATTGATAAAAAATTCAAAATATTTGAAACTATTTTCTAAAATTTAGAAAAAAAATATGGACGATTTTAAAGCAAAATGTTTCATATTTGGGAGCTTAAAAAAATTTGAAATTAATTAAAAATATTTCAAGAAGTTTATAAATGTAAATTTTTTAATATTTGCAAATACAAATTTTGAAGCTTTTTGAGGATTTCGAAAGCTTTCACAAAAATAAAAATTTTTTATAAAAATTCATGGGAAAATTTAAACCTATTTTTTTTATTTAAGAAAATTCATTTTCAAAGATTATTTAAAGAATTTTGAAACATTTTAAATGATTTACAAAATTGTCGAAACAGAATCTTAAAAAATTGGAAAAAATGCGAATAACTAAAAAAAATATTTGAAAAGTTTAAGAATTTTGGAAATGATTAAAAAAATAGTTTAAAATTTAAAAAAATTTCCAAAAATTAAAAACAAATTGTAAATTTTCAAAGATTTCGAAAAAAGAATCTTTTTAAGAATTTTCAAAGGTTTCAAAAGAATAAAAAAATCATAAACTTCCTGGGGACATTTAAACTGATTTTTTTATTTCGAAATATACATTTTAAGAGAAAATTTACAAAGATTTCAAAACATTTGAAATCATTTCCTATAATTTCGAAAAAGAATGTGAACGATTTAGAAATAAAAAAAAATACATTTTTTTAAAACTTTACTGTTTTGGAAATAAAAATTTTGATGTTGATTGTTTACTTCTTTATTTTGAAAAATTAATTTTGAGAAAATATTTTAAAATATTTTATGGCATTTCAAAAGATTTACAAAATTGTTAAAACTAAATCTGAAAAGTTTAAATTATTTAAAAAGATATTTAGAAAGTTTAAAAGTTTTAGAAAATGGTAAGCAAATAATATAAAAATTTTAAAAGATTTCCAAAAATTTAATGCAAAATGTAAATTTTTTCAATTTTGAAAAAAGTTTCCACAAATGTCGAAAAAAATCTGGAAAATTTAGGGAAATTTTTTCAATTTTATTAAAATTTAGGAATCTTCCAATAATTTTTAAAAATTTTATATTGAAAACTTTTCAATTTTTAAGACTTATAAATAGGAAATCGTAAATTTTGATTATTCTGAAGATCAAAGGTCAAGTTTTGAATTTTTGATCTTCCAAATTGAAGAAATTTCCAATGTGAAATAAAAATTACAGAATTTAAAAAATATCAAACAGGAAATTTTTAAATTTTGTTTTTTAATAATTTAATTTTGAAGATTTAAAATTACAGATATTTGAAAAATAAATCTTGAAAATACAATAATTTGCAATTCTGTATTTTCAAAATTTAAGAATTTGTAGATTTTTTAGTTTTGGAAATTCCCCATAAAAAATTATTAAAGTTTCAAGTTTTTAATTAAAAATTCTGTAATTTCATAGATTTTATTTCGAAATTTCTTCAATTGAAAGAATGTAGAATTACAAATTTTACTTTTAATTTTCATATTCATCAAAATTTAAGAATTTTTATTCATAAATATCTTAAATTAAAAAATTTTCAATTGCACTCGTAATTCTTCAAAATTGTAGAACTTTCAATTGTGAATCTTTAAAATTGCAGTTTTTAATTTTGAAAATTTAAAATGAAAAATTCTGTAATTTTGATTATTAAAAATTGAAATTGAAAAATTGAAAACTTTTGATTTTCAAAATATAACCATAGTGTAAATATCAATTTTTTTTTAGTTAGAGAAAATATTTTATGAATATCGAAAGAAATTATAATGTTAAAAATATTATTAATTAATTAAATTAATAATTAGCATTTCTACGAAAGTATTCAAGGCTGACTTGAATGTACTTTTACTACTGAAACAGCTGGATTAAAAAAGAAAATTAAAATAACCTAATTGTAAACGTAATATCTTTTAAGATTGACAAATTTTTAATTGGAATTTAAAATAAAGAGTCAAAATTAAAAAATTTTTAGCAAAACTCTTTGAAATTGATTCTAAGTTTAAAAATGGAAGTTTAAATCAAAAATATCCAAAATATTGTAAAATTGACTGATGGTAATTTTAAATTGAAAAACAGTGAATATTTTTAATAATTCGAAATTAAAATAATTTATTTTAATTATGAAAGTCAAGGCACTTTTTTTAAAAATCATTCCTTTTTTTTTGCTTCTTGGATATAAATTTAAAATCAGAGGGTAGAAAAAAGTCGTAAAGAATCAACAGGAAATTTTGCGGCTTTGTCAAGCGTCCAGCTGGCGTCAAGCACTAATTTCGCGAACGTAAAATTTACGTACACAAATCGAAGGAAACTTGCCCAACACAATTTTTTTTTTACTTTTTTTAGAATTCGGAAAAAAATTGGAACCCTGGAAAAAATTTACCTTAGTAAACGTTTTAATTTGAAAAAGTCTTCGATTTTATCGAATTTTTAATTCTGACCAAAATTCCTGGTTATATATTGCTTATTAACAACAACAAAAACTTTTATGTTTTAATGTAAATTCAAAAAAGCTTAAAATATTACTATCAAAAGACAACAATAGATGACCTCCTTTAGATTAAAAAACTATAAATAATAATTGTTTTTTAATAAACAATTGAAAAAAGAGTTTTTTTAATTTCTTCAAATTTCAATCTATTTGTTATAAATAATTTGATTAAAAATCAAAGATCGAAGGTCAGAGGTTAGCGTTCGAGTCCATAATGATTTTATCTTCAGAGTGAGAGGTCGAAGGTCAAAGGTTAAAGGTTAGGGTCTAAAGTTAGATGTAAAAAGATTACGAAACTCAAAAAACTGTTTTGTGCCATATTAAAATTAAGCTTATGAGTTAAGGGGTCAAATTTAAGGCGTCAAAGTTCAGAAGTTATGGGTTGGAGGTGGGATAATAGTTGTTAAGGGTCAAATGTTAGATGCCAAAGCTTAGAAGAAAAATGTGAGTATTTCGAGATAAATAGAATAAAATAGATAATAATAAATAAAAAAAATTGATAACAGATTAAAGGTCAGAGGTTATCTCGAAGGCTTCAAGGACAAAGATCAAAGGTAAAGACAGCGTCCGAGCCCATAATGATTTTATTGTCGGAGTGAGAGGTCAGAGGCTGAAGTTAAATAATAAGGGTCTGAAGGTTATGGCTTAATGTGAGGTCATAGGTCACGGAGGTCTAAGGTCAAAATTTAGATGCTAGAATTAAGAAATTCAAGGTAAGGAGGCAGAGATAAATAAGATAAAATAATTATTAATAAATACAATAATATTATCGAAGATCAAAAATAAAAAGTCAGAGGTCAAAGGTCATTCGTAAAGGGTTCTGGGACAGAAATCAAATATTATGTCAACGTTCGAGCCCATATTGATTTTTTCGTCAGAGTAAGAGGTCAAAGGCCAAAGGTTAAAGGTTAATGGTCAAAATCCAGAGATCATAAGTTAGAGAAATTTCAAAAACTGTTTTGTGCAGTATTAAAATAAAAGTTTATGAGGTTAGGGGTTAAAGTACCGAGGTTTTGGGAGAATGAAGGGGCCATAGGTCAAAAAAGGCAGTAGTTAGAAAGAAAAATACCAAAGCTACAAATAAAATGGTTAGAATTAAAAGGTAAATAAAATAAAATAATTAACAATGAATAAAATAATCTAATCAGAGGTCAGAGGTTAAAGCTCATTCGTGAAGAATTTTGGGGCAGATATAAAAGATCATGTTAACATTCTTGTCCGTCATGATTTTATCCTCGGAGCCACAGGCTAAAGGTCAAATTTTAAAGGTTGAGGGGTCTAACGTTAGAGTTTAAATGCATAAAAATGTTTTAAAACTGATTTTTGAAGTACTGAAATGAAGGTTCTGATATTAGGGGTTTCCGGTTTTGGGTGGGGTCTTAGGTCAAGGAGAACATGGGTCAAAAGTTTGATCAAATATTGAAGGTTAGAGGTCATTCGAGAAGTGATCTAGTGCCAAATAAAAGCTCATTACAGCATTTGAACCCATGATGATTCCTTTGTTGGTGTGAGAGGTCAAAGGCCAAAGGTTAAAAGTTAGGGGAATAAAGTTGGAGGTCAAAAGTTTAGGGGTTATGGATTAAAGGTTAAATTTTCTTGATGAGTGTCATTATAGTAACGTTCGAGTCCTTAATGATTTTATCGTTGGAGTGAGAGGTGAGAGACAAAAGATCAAAGGGCGAATGTCAAAGGTCTCCAGTTAGGGGTCAAACGTTACAAAAATTTCCTAAATCATCCTGTTTAGTAATATCATGATGAACTTCGAGCACGTAATGATCTTATCGTTGATGTAAGAGTTCAGAGACAGAAGGAGAAAAGTAAAAGGTCAAATTTCAAAGGTCAAAGATCAAAGGGCAAATGTCACAGGGCTGATCCAAAAAATCCAAAGTTAGATAAATTCATCAAATTGTCTTCTTCAGTAAAATCATGACAACGTTCGAGCCCATAATGATTTTAATGCTGCAGTAAGAGGTCAGAGACAAAGGGTCAAAGGTCAAACGTCAGAAGTCAAATGTGAAAAATGTCAAGTTAGATAAATTTCAAAAATTGTCCTGCCCAGTATTACGATAAAAAAATCTGAGCTCATAATGATTGTATCGTTAGAGTGAGAGGTCAGACGCGAAAGCTCAAATGTCAAAGGTCGAATGGCAAAAATCTAAAGTTAGATGAATTTCTAAAATTATATTGTTTAGTAATATCATGAAAACATTCGAGCGCATAATGATTATATTGTTGGAATAAAAGGGTCAGAGGCAAAGGGTCAAAGGTCAAGTGTCAGAGGTCGAATGTCAAAAACCTGAAGGGAAAGGTCAAAGTAAAATAAATGTAAAAAATTGTCTTTTACAGAATTGATAATTTATTTGATAATTTACTCAGGCAATTTATTTTAGGTAATTTATTTGAGGCCACTCCTTGGACTGAGAGTGATCACAATGGAAAGTTGGATGTCAGTACTCAGTGAGACGCGAAATGCAATTCCGCAAAGCGAAAATACATGGAGAGAATATCAATTAATTTGTTTCCGATTACTCTCGAAGCGGTGAAATTGTGACAAGCGACTGACATTAAATGTTCAAATGTATGTAAAATCTATTCAGCTGAGTAAATTGCATTCGGGGATGTTATTGTAACAATTTAATTTTGCGGTCGAATTATTAAAGACTTACAGTTCGCTAAACCGCAAACGGGAATGACAATAGACGTTTTCTTACTTTACAAGGCACAACCGATATTAACCTTCAATCAACAATTATTCTACAGCAAGAATAAAATTATTATTCATTATTTTTCATTAAAAATCTCTATTTGAAGACATGAGCATAACAACTGGATAAGGAACTGTAAGAGTGAATCAATAGCAATAGCAACTGACTTCATCGTCCCTTTCCAGCTCTAACTAAAATAATATATATCAATAGCAATAGCAACCGACCTGATGGCTCTTTTACAGCTCTAAGTGGAAGAATCTAAATCAATAGCAATAGCAAACGACCGCATCGTTCTTTTCTAGCTCCAATTAAAAAAATCTGAATCAATAGCGATTGTATCCAAATTTATCGATCCTTTCAAGCTCTCATTAAAATAATATGAATCAATAGCAATAGTGACAGACCTGATGGCTCTCTTACAGCTCTAAATAAAAGAGTCTGAATCAATAGCAATATCAAACGACCTTATCGTCCCTTTCCAGCTCTAATTTAAAGAGTCTGAATCAATAGCGAAAGTATCCGAACTTATCGTTCCTCCACAGCTCTAACTAACATAGTCTGAATCAATAGCCATAACTACCGGCCTCATCGCCTATTTACACCTCTAACTAGAATAGCCTGAACCGATAGCAATAGCAAAGGATCTCCTCGCCCCTTTCCAGCTCCAGCTGAAAGATTCGGAATCAATAGCAAGAGCAACCGACCTCGTCGTCCCTTTCAAGCTCTAACTAAAATATAATGAATCAATAGCAATTGGAACTGACCTCATCGCCCCTTTCCATCCATAGTTAAAAGAGTTTGCATAAATAGCAATAGCAACCGACCTTATCGTCCTTTTCCAGCTCTAACTGGAAGAGACTGGATCAATAGCAATAGCAACCGACCTCATCGCCCATTTACATCTCTAACGGAAAGTGCCTTTATCAATAGCAATAGCAGAGGACCTCATTGTCCCTTTCCAGCTCTAGTTTGAATATTCTGAATCAATAGCAATAACAATCGACCCTAACGCCCCACTCCAGCGCCAACTAGAATATTATGAATCAATTGCAATAGCAACCGATCTCATCGCCCCTTTCCAGCTACAGCTAAAACAGTCTGCATAAATAGCATAAGCAACCGTCCTCATCGCCTCTTTTCAGCTTTAACTAAAAGAGTCTTGATCAATAGCAATAGAAACCGACCACATCGCCCTCATTTCCAACTCTAAATAAAGGAGCCTGCATCAATAGCAATAGCAAAGGACCTCATAGCCCCTTTACAGCTCTAGCTTGAATATTCTGAATCAATAGCAATAACAATCGACCTTATCGCCCCTTTCCAGCTCTCATTTAAATATTATGAATCAATAGCAATAGCAAACTGCCTAACCACCCCTTTCCAGCTCCAACTAAAATATTGTGAATCAATAGCAATAGCAACCGACCTCATCTCCCCTTTCCAGCTCTTAATGAAAGAGTCTGAATCAATAGCAATATAAACCGACCTCATCTCCCCTTTCCAGCTCTTAATGAAAGAGTCTGAATTAATAGCAATAGCAACCGACCTCATCGCCCTCATTTCCAACTAAAAGAGCCTGCATCAATAGCTATAGCAAAGAACCTCATTGCCCCTTTCCAGCTCTAGCTTGAATATTCTGAATTATTAACAACAAGAATCGACCTTATCGTCCCTTTCCAGCTCTCATTTGAATATTCTGCATCAATAGCAATAGCAACCGACCACATCTCCCCTTTCCAGCTCTTCATGAAAGAGTCTGAATCAATAGCAATAGCAACCGACCACATCTCCCCTTTCCAGCTCCAACTAGAAAATTATGAATCAATAGCAATAGCAACCGACCTAATCGCCCCTTTCCAGCTCCAACTAGAAAATTATGAATCAATAGCAATAGCAACCGACCTCATCTCCCTTTTCCAGCTCTTAATGAAAGAGTCTGAATCGATAGCAATAGCAGCCGACTAATAATAAATAAATAAATATTTATAAAATTATTGAAGCTATAAGAGATATTTTGACATGGGTGATGAGAGGATGAACCTCAAGAAAATAAAAATTAGGATTTTTACCAAATTTTAACAAGAAAAAAAATATTATTACAACAAACTTGATTTTTTAATGCATAGCGTTCTAAAAAAGCCAAACATTTTCTAATTTTTAAAAATTGTTTCTGCACTGATAACAAAAGAACACAATTGAATTTTTAACTCGAAAAATTAAATTTTCGACAAAAAAAATATTTTTAACCAAGATAGGTAACTTTTCTATTATAAAAGCCGAATTTTCAATTAAAAAAGAATAATTTTAAATCAATAAAGATGAATTTTTTTACCAAAAATGGATTAGTTAAATTTTCAGATTAAAAAACTTATTTTCGACGAAAGAAAAACAAATTTTCAAACAGTTAAATTCAGCTAAAAAAGACGAATTTTTAAAGAAAATAATTGAATCCTCCAACAAAATGATGAATTTTCTACCAAGAAGTTTAATCTTTAACCCACAACGGAAAAATTTTCAAGAAAAAATGGAAAAGCTACATTTTTAAATAAAAATCAATTTAATTTTTACACAAAAAAACGAATTTCCAATAGAATTAGGAAATTATCAAATAAACTGTTTAAAAAATATGAACTTTTAACAAAAAAGTTCATTTTTAGCCAAATGGTTTTATCTTGCAACAAATTAATGAATTCTTAAAACAAAGCGATGAATTTTCTGCAAAAAAGGTTGAATTTTCAATCCGAAAATATATGAATTTTGAACAAGAAAGTTAATTTACGACCAAATAGTTGAATTTTCAACTAAAATGATGAATCTCCAACAAAACCGATGAAATTTTCAACTGAAAAATATCAATTTTCAACCAAAATGGAATAAGTGAATTTTAATGTAGAAAAATTAATTTTCAATCAAAAATAAAACGAGTTTTCAACAAAATAGATCAATTTCTTAAACAAAAATAGTAAATTTTCAACTGAAATGTGAAATAGTCGACAAAATAAATAAATTATCAAAGAAGGACAAATTTTTAACAAAAAATGGAATAGCAACATTTTCAGATGAAGAAATTAATTTTTCACAAAAAATACGAATTTCAAACGAAATAGTTGAATTGTCAAATGGAAGGTTTAATTTTGAACAGAATATTTCAATTTTCTACCACAGAAGTTGAATTTTGAACCAAAAATATTAATTTTTAACGAAACAGTTTATTTTCAACCAAAAACTTTTATTTTTATCCAGACCAATTTTCAACCAAGCGAGATGAATTTCGAAACAACAATCTTTTTTGTTTTGATGTTTAAACCAACAGAATGATTCTTTAACCAATATAGTTGAAATATTTTATTGAGTTCTAATAATTCAGTTCAAATTTGAGCAAAAAAAGCGACGCCCCTATAGCAAATTTTAATTTTTTTAAGGCACATCTACATGTCATGATCATCAAATTGAGGCATTTCCGGAAGAAATCGGACTAATAGAAGAGCTTCCAGAATAGCAGTCTAAAAATGAAATTTCATCATTTTTCTTATTTTTTAATTTCTGATGACAAAAATTCGTCACTGCAATATAGCAAATTTTATTTTTTATTGTACATCCACATGCGAAGACCTTCAATTTGAGCCATCTTCAAGAGAAATCGGACTAATAGAAAACATTCCAAAATATCTTCTTTATTTTTTAAACTTTTACAACAAAAAAACTTCAGCTTGAAATACTAAATTTAATTTTTGGTTGCACAAGTAGGTATGAAGATCATCAATTTAAGCCATCGTCGAAGGAAATCGGATAGTTTTTGGGTATGATCAACCCTGTACAAAAAATAGCACATGATGCTATGATGACATGATTGGGATACTTTAAAATTAAAGCATTATAAAATATAAATTGAAGATTACAAAAATGAGGAAAAAGCCCAATTGAGAAAGTTTGAATTGAGAACTAAAAAGATTCGTCAATCTGTCTTCTAATTTGATTGTCCTGTTCCATCTTCAAAAGAAATCAGACTAACAGAAAAGCTTCCAGCACAGTCGTCTAAGAAACGAAATTTCCTCATTCTTTTAAGTTTGATAACAAAGTAAAATTAATATAACAAAGTAAATTTTATTTCTCATTGTACACCGACATGTCAAGACTCTCAATTTAAGCCGTCTTCGAAGAAAATCGGATAACATTTAGGCTATGATCAACCCTGTACAATAAAGGCCGTTTGTTATTAATAATGATGATGATATGACGGCATGATTGCGAAACTTTGAAATTAAAGCATTATAAGATATAAACTGAAGATTACAAAAATGAGAAGAAGCCCAATTGAGAAAGTCAAAATTGAAAACTAACGAGATTTGTTAATCTGTCTTCTAATTTTATTTCCGGTTCCATCTTCAAAAGAAATCGGACTAACAGAAAAGCTTCCAGCACAGTCGTCTAAGAAACGAAATTTCCTAATTATTTTAAGTTTCATAACAAAGTAACATCAGTGTAATAAAGTGAATTTTATTCTTCATTGCATACCTACAAGTCAAGACCTTCAATTTAAGCCGTCTTCGAAGAAAATCAGATAAAATTTAGGCTATGATCAACCCTGTACAAGAAATTGCATATTATGATATGATGGCATGATTGGTAAACTTCAAATATAAATTTAAGAGGAAGGCCCAATTGAGAAAGTTTAATTTGGAATCTAAAAAGATTTGTTAATCTGTCTTCTAATTTAATTGTCCTGTTCCATCTTCAAAAGAAATCAGACTCACAGAAAAGCTTCCAGCATAGTCGTCTGAAAAACAAAATTTCCTATTTTTTAAAAGTTTTATAACAAAATAACACCAATATAACAAAGTAAATTTAAGTAAGTTAAGTAATAATAAATATATAATAAAATAATAAAAAAATAATAAAAATAAAAGTAAGTTAAGCAGTGTTGGGCGCGGTTAGTACTTGGATGGGTGACTGTTCGAGAATAATACTAATGCGTTGCTGTTGGCGGTCGTGGGTGTGGTGAGCCCACACTTGCAGTTATTTACTACAAGAAACTATCCATCTAGAAACACTACCCGAATCGGGTAGTGTCACGCCTACCCCTAGAGGCTCGCCAAAAGGGAAACGGCTTAATGGTATAAAAAAAAAAATTTCATTTTGCATTGCACACCTACAAGTCAAGACCTTCAATCTAAGCCATCTTTGAAGAAAATCGGTCAAATTTTAGGCTATGATATGCCCTGAACAAACAATGACGCTTGCTATTAATACATAATGATGATATGATGGCATGATTGGGAAACTTTAAAATTGAACCATTATAAAATATAAGTTGAAGTTAACAAAAGTGAGAAGAAGCCCAATTGAGAAAGTTAAATTTGATAAACAAAAAGATTTGTTAATCGGTCTTCTGGTTTAATTGTCCTGTTCCATCTTCAAAGGAAATGAGACTAGCAGATAAGCTTCCATCATAGTCGTCTAAAAACCTACATGTCAAGACCTTCAATTCAAACCATCTCAAAAGAAAATCGGATAACTTGTAGGCTATGATAAAGCCTGTGCAATAAAGGGCGTTTGCTATTAATAATGATGACAATAGGATGGCAACATTGGGAAGCTTTTAAATTGAAGCATTAAGAAATATAAATGGAAGATTACAAAAATACGAAAAAAGCCTAATTGAGAAAGTTCAAGTTGGAAACTAAAAAATTTGTTAATCTGCCTTCTAGTTGAATTGTCCTGTCCTATCTTTAAAGTAAATCAGACTAACAGAAAAGCTTCTAGCACAGTCGTCTAAAAAACAACATTCCCTAATTTTTCAAGGTTTGACAACAAAATAACATCAGTGTAACAAAGTAAATTTTAGTTATCATTTCACACCTACATGTCAAGAACTTCACTTTGAGCCGTCTTCGAAGAAAATCGAATAACTTATAGGGTATGATCAATCCTTTACAAGAAATGGCACATTATGATGATATGATGGCATGATTGGAAAATTTCGAATATAAATTATATATTACAATAATAAGAGAAAAGCCCAATTGAGAAAGTTAATAGTCGTCTAAAAGCGAACTTTCCTTATTTTTTAAAGTTTGATAACAAAATGAAATTAATATAATAAAGTGGATTTTATTTTTCATTTCATACCTACATGTCAAGAGCTTCAATTTAAGCCGCCTTTGAAGAAAATTGAATCACTTTTAGGATATGCTCAACTCTGTACAAGAAATGGCATTTTATGACGATATGATGGCATGATTGGGAAACTTTAAATATAAATTGAAGATGACAAAAATGAGAAAAAAAAACAATTGTGAAACATTAAATTGAACATTTTTCAATCTGCTTTCTACTTTAATTGTCCTGCTGCACCTTCAAAAGAAACCAGACTAACAGATAAGCTTTCAGGATGGTCGTCTGAAAAACAAAATTCCTCTATTTTTCAAACACTGTTAACAGCAAATATCAGTATAACAAAATAAATTTTATTTTTCATTGCACACCTACATGTCAAGACTTTCAATTTAAGCCGTCTTCGAAAAAAATCGGATAGCTTTTAGGCTATGATAAACCCTGTACAATAAATGGCGTTTGCTATTAATAATGAGGACAATAGGATGGCATCATTGGGAAGCTTTTAAATTGAAGCATCATAAAATATAAATTGAAGATTACAAAAATGAGAAGAAGCCCGATTGAGAAAGTTAAAATTGAAAAACGAAAAGATTTGATAATCGGTCTTCTAGTTTAATTGTCCTGTTCCATCTTTAAAAGAAATGAGACTAGCAGATGAGCTTCCATCACAGTCGCTTGAAAACCTACATGTCAAGACCTTCAATTTAAGCCATCTTCAATGAAAATCGAATAACTTTTAGGCTATGATAAACCCTGTACAATAAATGGCGTTTGCTATTAATAATGATGACAATAGGGTGGCATCATTGGGAAGCTTTTAAATTGAAGCATCATAACATATAAATTGAAGATAACAAAAATGAGAAGAAGCCCAATTGATAAAGTTAAAATTGAAAAACGAAAAGATTTGTTAATCGGTCTTCTAGTTTAATTGTCCTGTTGCATCTTCAAAGTAAATCAGACTAACAGAAAAGCTTCTAGCATAGTCGTCTAAAAAACAAAATTTCCTAATTTTTCAAGGTTTGATAACAAAATAACATCAGTGTAACAAGGTAAATTTCAGTTTTCATTCCACACCTGCATGTCAAGAACTTCAATTTGAGCCATCTTCGAAGAAAATCGAATAACTTATAGGGTATGATCAATCCTGTACAAGAAATGGCACATTATGATGATATGATGGCATGATTGGAAAATTTCAAAAATAAATTAAATATTACAATAACGAGAGAAAAGCCCAATTGAGAAAGTTCAAATTGAAAACTAGAAAGATGTGTTAATCTGGCTTCTAGTTTTATTATCTTGTTCCAACTCCGAAAGAAATCAGACTAACAGAATACCTTCTAGCACAGTCGTCTAAAAACGAACTTTCCTTATTTTTTAAAGTTTGATAACAAAATAAAATTGATATAACAAAGTGGATTTTATTTTTCATTTCATACCTACATGTCAAGAGCTTCAATTTAAGCCGTCTTAGAAGAAAATTGAATCACTTTTAGGGTATGCTCAACTCTGTACAAGAAATTGCATTTTATGGTGATATGATGGCATGATTGGGAAACTTTAAATATAAATTGAAGGTGACGAAAATGAGAAAAAAGCCCAATTGTGAAACATTAAATTGAAAATTTTTTCATCTGTCTTCTAGTTCAATTATCCTGTTGTATCTTCAAAAGAAACCAGCCTAACAGATAAGCTTCCAGGATGGTCGTTTGAAAAACAAAATTTCCCTATTTTTCAAACACTGTTAACAACAAATATCAGTATAACAAAATAAATTTTATTTTTCATTGCACACCTACATGTCAAGACTTTCAATTTAAGCCGTCTTCGAAAAAATCAGGTAGCTTTTAGGCTATGATAAACCCTGTACAAAAAATGACGCTTGCTATTGATACATAATGATGATATGATGGCATGATTGGAAAACTTTAAAATTGAACCATTATAAAATATAAATTGAAGATAACAAAAATGAGAAGAAGCCCGATTGAGAAAGTTAAAATTGAAACGAAAAGATTTGTTAATCGGTCTTCTAGTTTAATTGTCCTGTTCCATCTTC
>CAKNXH010001455.1:53428-66269 GCA_932178445.1 Andricus quercusramuli
TGCCTTTTTAAAAAAGGCTTTAAATTTCAAACAAATCTTTGAATTTTAAAACAAGAAGATTAATCTTCAACCAAAAATACAATAAGTCAAATTTCAACAAAACCAAATTTTCCACAAAATAGTTAAATTTTCGGCCAAATGATAAATCTTTAACGGGAATAGTTGAATTTTCATTCAGGAAGATTAATTTTCTCCCCAAAAAGATAGAAATTTCAAACAAATATTTGAATCTTCAACTAAACAAATATTTCAACCCAAAATACAATAATTAAATTTAAAAAAAAATGTACAAAATAGTAGTTTAATTTTCAACCAAAGTGCTGAATTTTCAATTAAAATTATGAGTCTTCAACTGGAATAGTTGAATTTTAAACCAAAAAGATTAATTTTCAACCAAGAAGATCAATTTTCAACAAAAAAGACGATTTATAAAAATAAATATGTATTTTCAACGAAAAATTATAAATTTTCAAACAAACGTTGAATAATTGAATTTTTAGTTTAAAAAATTAATTTTCAACCAGAGAGATAAATTTTCAACTAAGTTGAATTTTCATCCAAAGAGATTAATTTTCCCCCCCAAAAAAATACAATGATTGAATTTTCAAAACAAACAAAAAATTTACAAAATAGTTCAATTTTAAACCAAAGTGATGAATTTTCAATTAAAATTATGAATCTCCAACTGGAATAGTGCAATTTTCAACCAAAAAAAAACCTGAAATTCAACAAATAATTAGTTTTATACACGAAAAGATAAACTTTTTTATTTTTTTTTAAAGTTAAAACCTTTGAATTTTAAAGATTTACAATTAGATGTTCTACAAATTTTGGAGAATTATAATTTAAAATTCTTAAATTTTAACAATATATAATGAAAATGAGATTCAAAAAAAGAAATAAAAAATAAAAAATAATAATTCTGAACGAATAAATAAAAATATTCCCAATTTTGAATAAATTAAAATAATATAAATTTTTTGTTATTAAAATTTAATTCTATAATTGTTTAATTAACTAATCAGTCAATTTTCAAGATTTGTTCTTATTTATTTATATTTAAAAAGTATGTAATTTTGAACTATTTTGTTGATAAGTGGAATTTTAAGTTTTAAATTAAAAAAAAAAAATTAATCAAATATAAATCATGAAAATTTTATAATCATAAAAATTGAAGCTTGCATGATTCTTAATTTTAATTTTTTTTAATTAACAACTCTTTAATTTTAAAGTTGTACAAATTGAAATTGAGATGATTTTGAAGATAAAAAGTCAAAACTTCTTTAATTCTAAATCTTTTTTTTTTTAATCAAATATATATCAGCAAAATTACAGGATTTTTAATTGTTTGAAGATTGCATAATTTTAACGTTAATTTTTCAAAATTGAAAAAATTAAAAAAGTTCAAAAATGTTTTTTGACACTAAAATGTTGGAATTGCTTGGAATTTTCGATCAATTAATTTATTTATTTTTAAAGAATTACAATTTAAAACTAGAAAATTTAGAACTTTCAGTATGAATATATTCACCTTTTTAAAATCTTCGAGACAAAATTGTATTCAGGTATTTTGAAAACTCAAATTTGAAATTCATAAATTTTTAATTGTTTAAATTTCAAGATTTAAATTTGAAATTTTCCAATCATGAAAATTTGAATTTTGTACCATTTGATTTGGAACAAAGGAGCTTTAATGTAGGTAAAGTGAATGAATGAATTCAAGGATTATTATTAATATTATTTTTTTTTATTTAAACCTAAATAAGAATCCTTTAGATTGAAAAAAACTTTTACTGGAAAAAAGTCTTTATAAATTCATATTTTTATTTAAATGTGTATGCCTAAAAAGTACAATAAATTATAAAATATACCGTTTTTTCTTGCATTTCTTATATTTTATTATTAATATTCAGTCCAGCCTTTGTAGAAAATTATATCTTTCTAAATAAATAATTGAAAAAGGACCAGTAACTCTGAGACTCCTTTAACTTTTAAAAAGCGAGATAACATCAAAGATGCAGGAAGTCTCGCCATAATCCTACGTCGTATTTCTGGTCATGAAATAAAGCCTAGAAGTTGAAAAATTGGATTTAATTATTAAAATTTGAGTGGAAAATGCTCTTCACGAAATTATTATTTATTATTTAATCACTTAGTTTAAAGGGTGCACTTGGAAAAATACTTTTCTTGAATTGAAGAAACTGTTTCTTTATTACATTTTTTTTTATTCAAACAAGCACAACTTCAAAATGAAGAAAATCATTTCAAATAAAAAAATGCCATCGATAAAAAAAATTTCCTTAAACCAAAGAAATTGCTTTAACGCAAAGAATTTTTTTTTCAAGAATATATGAATTTTTTAAAATTTTGATGCAAAGAAATTTTTTTTAAATCGAAGAATGTTTTTTTAATAGTCCATTTGATAATTATTAAGAATTTCATAAAGAATTTTATTTTAATCAAAGAATCCGCTTTTTCCATATTTTTTTATTTTTGAGAAGCATAACATAAAAATGAAGACATTTATTTTAAATCAAAGAAAATTTTTATTGAAACAAAAAACCACTTCCTTGAACGAAAAGAACTTCTTTGATTCAGAGATTTTTTTTCAATCAAAGAATCTTTTTTCTTGTGTATTTTATATTTCTTGAAAATTTCTTATAGATTTTTTTATTTAAAGAAATTTACGAAAGAAAATTTAAAAAAAATATTTTGTTGAAAAAAAACCGTAACCTTGAACCAAAGCTTTGATTTAAAGATTTAAAGAATGTTTATTTAAACAGTCATCATGGCACAATAGTTTCCAATTTATAAATTTGAAAATTAAATTTTAAGCAATTAATGATTGACAATAGAAACAGTCAGTATAGACAAGACAAGGGACGCCCGCCCGACTCCTTCACCAAAAATCTCATTTTCCAATTTATAGATTTCAAAACTAAAATTTGAACAATTAATGTTTGACAGTAGAAACGGTCAGTCTAGACAAGACAAGGGACACCCACCCGACTTCTTCACCAAAAATCTCATTTTCCAATTTATAGATTTAAAAATTAAATTGTGAACAATTAATGATTAGCAGTAGAAACGGTCCGTCTATACAAGACAAGGGACACCCACCCGACTTCTTCAACAAAAATCTCATTTTCCAATTTATATGTTTGAAAATTAAATTGTAAACAATTAATGATTGACAGTAGAAACCGTCAGTCTAGACAAGACAAGAGACTCCCGCCCGACTTATTCACCAAAAATTTTATTTTTCAATTCATAGATTTAAAAATCCGCCCGACTTCTTCACCAAGAATCTCATTTTCCAATTCATAGATTTAAAAATTAAATTATAATCAATTAATGATTGATAGTAGAAACAGTCAGTCTAGACAAGGGACGCCCGCCCGACTTCTTCACCAAGAATCTCATTTTCCAATTTATAGATTTAAAAATTGAATTTCGAACGAATAATGATTTACAGTAGAAACAGTCCGTCTAGACAAGACAAGTGATTAGAGGAATTTTCAGTAGATTAATTATAATTTTTATCGCTCAGAATACTCAGAAAAATATTTGTTTTGAATTAAAGAAACTGTTTCTTTAACAGCAGTTTTTATTTAAACAGCCATCACGGCACATTATTTTCCAATTTATAAATTTGAAAATTAAATTTTAAACAATTGATGATCGACAGTAGAAACAGTCAGTCTAGACAAGACAAGGGACAGCCGCCCGACTCCTTCACCAAAAATCTCATTTTCCAATTCATAGATTTATAAATTAAATTTAAAACAATTATGATTGGCAGTAGAAAAAGTCAGTATAGACAAGACAAGGGACGCCTGCCCGAATTCTTCACCAAAAATTTTATTTTCCAATTTATAAATTTAAAAATTAAATTTAGAACAAATAATGATTCACAGTAGAAACAATCAGTATAGACAAGATAAGGGGCACCCGCCCGACTTCTTCACAAAAAATTTCATTTTCCAATTCATAGATTTAAAAATTAAATTTTAAACAATTTATGATTGACGGTAGAAACAGTCCGTCTAGAAAAGACGAGTGATTAGAGGAAATTTTAGTAGATTAATTATAATTTTCATCGCTCAGAATACTCAGAAAAATATTTGTTTTGAATTAAAGAAACTGTTTCTTTAACAACAGTTTTTATTTAAACAGCCATCACGGCACATTAGTTTCCAATTTATAAATTTGAAAATTAAATTTTAAACAAATAATTATTGTCAGTAGAAACAGTTAGTCTAGACTAGACAAGGGACAC
The DNA here is from genome assembly GCA_932178445.1 of Andricus quercusramuli. NCBI lineage: Eukaryota > Metazoa > Arthropoda > Insecta > Hymenoptera > Cynipidae > Andricus > Andricus quercusramuli. Next base: position 57,708 of record CAKNXH010001455.1, read on the forward strand.
CTGCCCGACTTCTTCACCAACAATTTTATTTTCCAATTCATAGATTTAAAAATTAAATTTTAAACAATTTATGATTGGCAGTAGAAACAGTCAGTCTAGACAAGACAAGGGACACCCGCCCAACTTCTTCACAAAAAAGATACCTTTCCTTCGAAAAATTTTTTTATTTAAACAAGTATTACTTCAAAATGAAGGAAGTCGTTTCAAATCAAAGAAAAATTGTAATTCAAACAAAAATCCATTTCTCTGAACCAAAAAAATTCCTTTCATTTAAATAAATTTTCTTGAATTTGAATTTAAAGAAGCATAATTTCGAAATGAAGAAAAACGTTTCAAATTAAAGAAAAAATTTTTCTTCTTGTCTCAAATTAATTTTTTTAAACTGAGAATTGAAAATTTTCAATTTTCGTTAAAAATTTATCTTTTTTAGTTCGAAATTCAACTTTTTGCTAAAAACTTGATGTATTTTATAGAAAATTTGTCCTTTTTTGTTCCAAAAATAATCTTCTGTATTGAAAAATTATCTTTCTGGTAGAAATGAATCTTTCTGAAGAAAAATAGTTTTTTTTTAATTCAAAGTTAATTTTTCTGCCTGAGGATTCCATTTTTTTAATGTTTCTTGTTTTCTTTGAGGAATTTCTCAAATCGAACAAAAAATTTCATTTTTGACTTTGTTAACAGTTGAACTACTTCTTCATACAGATTCATTTTGTTGGTTGAAAAATTAACTATTTTCATGAAAATTTGTTATTTTTTTTATTGAAAATTAATTTTCTTGAATAATGATTTAAAAAATCCATTTTTGGCTAAAAAATGATCGTTTTTATTCAAAAATTTCTCGTTGAAAGTTTGACTATTTTGTTAAAGATTTATTTTTTTTGGTTGGCATGAACTATTTTTGATTGAAAATTAATTTCTCCAAATTGAAATATCAAATATTATATTTCTCGATGAGAATTATTTTTTTTAACTGAAAATTTTATTACTTGGTTGAAAGTTGAATTCATTTATAAAAATTCATTTGTTTATTGAAACACCATCATTTTAGTGGAAAATTTATTTATTTTGTTAAAAGTTTGATTTTTTTTTTAATTTAATCAATTTGTTGAAAATTCGTTTTTTCGGTTAGAAAATTTGACACTTTTGTTAAAAATTCAACTGCTTCGTAGAAAATTAATCTTCTTTGTTAGAAATCCATTTTTCTTTTTGTTAAAGATTCATAATTTTAGTTTAAAATTAAAACATTTCCTTAAAAATTTCATTTTTTTACAGTTGACAATTTTCTTGAAAATTTAATTGTTTTGTCACAAATTCATCTTTTTTGGTTGAAATTTGATTTTTTTAAACACACCTGCTTGGTGAACAAATTGATTAATTTCTTAAACGTACGACCATTTTGTTAAAAATTTAATTATTTTTTTGGAAATTTAATTATTTTGTTAAAAATCGGCCTTTTTGCTCAGAAAATTCAATTGGTTTGTTGCAAATTCGTCTTTTTGGATTAAAAATTCAGCATTATTTTTGGATTTAAAAATTAATATTTTTGGACAGAAAAATTAATATTTTTTGTTGGAAAATTTCTTGGTTGAAAAGTCGATTGCCTTTTAAAAAATTTGTCTTTCTGGCTTGATAATTCGACTTTTCGATTAAAATTGCAACTGCTTGTGTTTGAAGTTAATTCTTTGTTAATTTAAATTTTCTCTCTTTTGCTTGTCATTTCAGCTATTTGGTTCAAAACTGAAACATTTTATTGAAAATATTAACTTAAATATGGCACGATTACATATTTTTATATATAAAAAAAATTATTTCCCTATTTTGGTGAAAAAAAAACTCGAACCCAGTTTGCTGATCAATCTCTCTAGCAATCACCCCAGGCGAAGAGCTTCACAAAGTCATCATGTGCCATAGTTTCTTGGTGTAAAATGAGAAACACCTTAATCCCAATATAAATCAGTCTAATACGGGCGCCCCCCCCCCCCGCCAAGAGCAGACTGTGTAGGACATACCACGGGAGACAAATCATGTTATCTATTCATGTGTTGGTTCGATTACTTGAGTAGATAATTGGCCCAATATTCCTGTTATTCCACAATTGACCCTAAGTCTATTCGCACGTTGTATTCGTTACAGTTATCACCGATCAATGCAATCCAATGGAAGGGATTAGAGGGGATTAGAGAAGTTCAGACCTGACTGTTGGTTTGTTGCTCTTGTCGATTTAGCAATTGAATCATTCATTCAGCAGTTCATTTACAATAAGTGCCGATAGCAAGCTACATTTTTTTTTATTGGATCAGCCATTTTGAATTTCGAAATTTTGACCACGGATTCGTATTCTACGACCCCAAAAACCCCTAGGCAAAAAGTTTTGTGAAAATTGAAACGATTAGACGTAAGATACATTGACGCCGTATGGCGTCAATGCCCTCGGGACATGACTAAAATTGACGCCGCATGACGTTAATGAAGCTTAATGGGTTACACAGTCGACTATTTTGTTCAAAATTTAGTTTTTTCATTAAAAATCTGCCTTTTTGGATAGAAAAGTGGTTTTTTGGGTTTAAAATTCGAAATTATGGAATTTAGACCACGAATTCGTATTCTGTGACCCTAAAAACCCCTAGGCACAAAGTTTTGTGAAAATTAAAACAATGGCACGTAAGATACATTGACGCCGGGTGGCGTCAATGCCCCCGGGACAAGACTGAACTTGACGCCACATGGTGTCAATAAAATTTAAGAGGTTAAACAGTCGAATATTTTGTTGAAAATTTAATTGTTCTATCAAAAATCCGTTTTTTTTGGATAGAAAGGTGGTTTTTTGGGTTTAAAATTCAAAATTATGAAATTTCGACCACGGATTCGCATTCTACGACCCCAAAAACCCCCAGGCACAAAGTTTTGTAATATTTGAAACAATGAGACTTAAGATACATTGACGCCATATGGCGTCAATGCCTCCGGGACATGACTAAAATTGACGCCACATGACGTCAATGAAGCTTAATGGGTTACACAGTCGACTATTTTGTTGAAAATTTAATTGTTTCATTAAAAATCCGCCTTTTTGGATAGAAAAGTGGTTTTTTGGGTTTAAAATTCAAAATTATGAAATTTAGACCACGAATTCGTATTCTGTGACCCTAAAAACCCCTAGGCACAAAGTTTTGTGAAAATTAAAACAATGGCACGTAAGATACATTGACGCCGGGTGGCGTCAATGCCCCCATGGTGTCAATAAAATTTGAGAGGTTAAACAGTCGACTTTTTTGTTGAAAATTTAATTGTTCTATCAAAAATCCGTTTTTTTCGATAGAAAGGTACTTTTTTGGGTTTAAAATTCGAAATTATTAAATTTTGACCGAGGATTCGTATTCTACGACCCCAAAAACCCCTAGGCAAAAAGTTTTGTGAAAATTGAAACGATTAGACGTAAGATACATTGACGCCATATGGCGTCAATGCCTCCGGGACATGACTAAAATTGACGCCGCATGACGTCAATGAAGCTTAATGGGTTACACAGTCGACTATTTTGTTGAAAATTTAATTGTTTCATTAAAAGTCCGTCTTTTTGGATTGAAAGGTGGTTTTTTGGGTCTAAAATTCGAAACTATGGAATTTTGACCTTAAATTCGTATTCTGTGATGCCAAAAACCCCTAGGCACAAAGTTTTTTGAAAATTGAAACAATGACCCTTAAGGTACATTGACGCCATATGGCGTCAATGTTGCTTAAGGGGTTGAACAGTCGATTATTTTTGATGAAAATTAATTTTTTTTTGTTAAAAATCCGTCTTTTTGGATAGAAAGGTCGTTTTTTGAAAATTCAAAATGCAAAATTTTGTTTGAAAATATTCGCCTTTTTGGTTTAAAGTTCAACTATTTGACTGAAAGTGCAACGATTTCTGATTGAAGTTCAATCTTTTTTGTTTGAAAATTCAACTATTCTGTTAAAAATTCATCTTTGCAAGTTGAAAATTCAACTTTTTTTTCAAAAATATTCATCATTTTGGTTGAATTTTTTTTTATCGAATAATTATACAAAAATTTGAAAAGTTGTGAAAAAATGTAAAAAGAAAATTGTAATGCTAAAAAGATGTCAACAAACTTAAGAGAAATAATATATTTTTCAAGATCTCAAGAAAATAAAAAACTCTTTGAGATGTCTGGAAAATTTACAATATTTTTTTTAAAATTATTTTCCAAAAATTTCACGAAATTGCCTAAGATTTCGAAAACTTTAGTAAAAAATTTATATTCTTGTTTGAAAATGTATCTGTTTGATTTAAAATTCAACTATTTCGTTAAAAAATTATTACAGTTGTTTTAAAAATCAATTTTTTGGCTAAAAATGTAACTATTCTATTTTTTATTGAAAAATTATCTTTTTTAGTTAAAAATGCATGTATTTTTCCGAAATTTTTTCTTTTCTGATAGAAAATTGATCTTTTGGTTTGAAAATTTAAATAATTAGATATAAGTTAATTTTTTTGTTGAAAATTTGATTATCTCATTCAAAAATTCATTTTTTTGAGTTTAAACTTTAATTGTTTTGTTAAAAATTCACATTTTCGGATTGAAAACTCAAATGCTTTGCAGAAAATCCGATAAAATAATTTTTTTCAACAAAATAGTTGAATTAGTTCTAAAATGATGTATTAAAGAAAAATTTAATTTTGACAAAGAAATGCAACCTTCAACCAACCAATTAAATTTTCAATAAAAAAAGATAAATTCTTAACAAAAAATATACGATGTTTCAACCAAAAAAGATTTTACATTCAAATGCCAATTTCAAACTTAACAATTAAATTTTTCAATCAATACAGATTAATCATCATTAAAAACAAAACCAAAAAAAGTTAAATTCTCAACCAAAAATATAATAGTAGATTTTTCAAATAAAAAGAATTTAATATAATCCAAAAAGACGATTTTCATACCAAAAGATAAAATTTCTACCAAAAAACGCAAATTTTCAACAACAAAAAAATGAATTATAAAACAACGATGATTTTTTAATTAAGTGAGAAAGAAATTTCCACTGAATTTTTGAATTTCCAACCCAAAAATATGCATTTTGAACTACAAACAATCAATTTTCAAGCAAAAATGCAATAGTTAAATTTACAGTTGGAAAAATTAATTTTCAACTGAAAAATAAGAATTTTAAACAAAGTATTGAAATTTTCCACTAATAAAGTAAATTTTTTTGAAAAGTATTTTAATTTTGAACCGAGTAGTTGAATTTTCAATTAAAAAGAATAATTTTTCACCAAAAAGGACGATTTTAAACAAAATAAATAAATTTTCCACTAAATTGTTGAATTATCAAATAAAAACAATCAATTTTGAACCAATAACGAAACAGCTCAATTTTCAGGTTAAAAATTATTATCAACAAAGAAAAAGAACTTTTAACAAAATGATTCAATCTTTATGAAAAAAAAATAATTTTTCAAGAAAGTATCTCGATTTTTAACCAAGAAGTTGAAATTTCAACCAAAAAAGATGAATTCTCAATGAAAAATGTAATATTTGAACTCTCAACTAAAAACGATCAATTTTCAACCAAAAATAGATTATTTAAATCTTCAGCTCAGAAAATTAATTTTCAACTGAAAAAAATTGCAACGTAATAGTTAAATCTTCAACCAAATAGTGGAATTTTTAATCATAAGATTTGAATTCTGATCAAAAAATATAAGAGTAGAATTAATTAAGAAACTTTCTTGGAAAAAGGGGAAGAAGAATTCATTAAAAAAGGGGCAAATAGGGCAATCACTAATTTTCATTTTTCCAATTATTTCCTAAAATTACCTTTTCTAATTTTGTCTTTATTATTTAAATCAGATAAATAAAATTATTTCATTGAAATTTTCGAAAAAGGGGCAAAGAGAGCAATCACTAATTTTCGTTTTTCCAATTATTTCAAAAAATTCCCTTTTCTAGTTTCTTCTTTATTGTTCAAATCGAATAAATTGAATTAAAAAAATTATTTCATTCAAATTTTAAAAAAAGGGGAAAATGGGGCAGCCACTAATTTTCATTTTTCCAATTATTTCGAAAAATTCCCTTTTCCAGTTTCTTCTTTATTGTTCAAATCGAATAAATTGAATTTAAAAAATTATTTTATTCAAATTTTTAAAAAAGGGGCAAATGGGGCAGCCACTAATTTTCATTTTCCCAATTATTTCAAGAAATACCCTTTTCCAATTTCTTCTTCATTATTGAAATCAGATTAAAATAAATAAAATTATTTTATTCGAATTTTAAAAAAAGGGTCAAGCAAGGCAGCCACTAATTTTCATTGTTCCAATTATTTAAAAAATTCCCTTTTCCAATTTCTTTTTTATTATTTAAATTAAATAAATCAAATAAATAAAATTATTTTATTCAAATTAAAAAAAAGGGGGCAAATGGGGCAGCCACTAATTTTCATTTTTCCAATTATTTCAAAAAATACCCATTTCCAATTTCTTCTTTATCATTTCAATCAAATAAATTAAATAAATATAATGGAATAATTTCAAAAAATTCCCTTTTTCCTTATGTTTCTTTCCTCTTTTTGTATTTTGATTAGAATGAAAAATAGTTAAGATTGTGTTGTCCAAATTTTATTGTTGTATTCTCATCTTTTTATTTCTATTTCGAAGAATTTATTATTTAAATTTGAATTTCTGACAATAAAAAAGAATTAAAATTTTTATTTATTCTGAATTTAATTTTTTTTAATGTTAATATAATCAATTCCAAATGGTTCTGGCTATTAACTTCTAAACGAGGTTGAATTAATTTTCCATACATGAATATTGATTAATTCAAACGCCTTTTTTTAATGGAGATGAATACAATTTATTATGAATCTGTTTTCAAATCTAAATCTATTTTTAATTTTTAATTAATTTTTTTTGAACAAAAGGATTTGCAACTAAATTTTTTTAGTGTTTCTAATATCATTTGGAATATTGATTTTTTAAGTTGTGAAGAAATTTCTCTCACGAAAAAATCAGTATTGAAAACAATATTTGGAAAATATTGATTTTAGACCAGTAGATCATCAAAATTAACAATAAATTATTTAATAAACTTATCAGATCGAAAACCATAATATCAATAATATAGAATTTTCTTATTCGAAAAATTGATTCTCCGGAAATTAGTGGGTAAGAGCATCAGACCGGCAATCTGAAAGACCTGGGTTCGAATCCCAGCGGAGCTATAGAGCAATTTTTTCACAATTTAGAAATATAAATATAAATTAGAAAAAAATTCATTTTAGACCAATAGACAAAAACAATTAAGTCGCAATGAAAAATCTAATTTTAGTCGTGTCCTGGGGAACATTGACGCCACATGGCGTCAATGTACCGCGATACAAATCTGCTAAATTCTTGAAATTGTTTTAAAAAATTCTCTCATTATTTGATCTCCTTAAATTAAGCCGAGTCTCTTCCTAATTTTAAGATTATTTTTCTCAAACAAAAGGGTTTAAGAAATTAGAGTTGCTAATGTCATTTGGAAGCATTGAAGTGAGAAGAGAAGCAAACGTCTGTTGTGAAAGGTTGAGAAACTGGCTAGAAGGAAAGTGGAGAACGTCAATTTTATTACCCTCACGAGCTGCTTCATGCAATTACCCGACATCACCATCTCACCATGAAAACCATAATCCACCGTGACATCTTTTAACCCAACCTTGTTTTTCCCTCGCCTCAAAAAACAAGCTTCGATTTAACCATAACGAGCCCCAACACTTGACATTTTCCATCAAGTTTATGTCAACGCGTATTCCGAAACTAAAAAATAAACGAAAATAAAATCCGAAAAAAATTTTCTTGGGCAGAAACAAAACTATTTTTTTGGATCAAGATAAAAATTTGGTTAGAACTAATTTTGGTTGAATCAAAACAAAATTTAATTACTCCTACCAAATTTTCTAGTTGAATCAACCAAATAATACATCTACCAAAAGACTTGGTTGGAATAACTAACAAATTTGGTTGAGTCAACCAAATATTTTGTTGACGACATAATAACGATATTCTATGGTTGAACCAACAAAAGTGTTGTTGATTCAACCACGTTTGATGATATAAGATTGCGGAGGTATGCAGTGCCACAACAGTGAACTCTCGCTTATTCCAAGGCTCATTTATTGCAAGTCTCTCCCGCTCGGATATTTCTGGATCCCCGGTTTCAACTCCAAAGTGTTTTAATAAGTGTCTGGATCCCCGTTTCGAATTTCGAAGTATTTTAATAAGTTCCTGGATCCCCTTTTCTAGCTCTAAAGTATTTTAGTAAGTGTCTGGATCCCCATTTAGAACTCTAAAGAATTTCAATAAGTGTCTGGATCCCCGTTTCCAAATCCAAAGTATTTTTATTATTTCCTGGATCCCCGTTTCTAGCTCTAAAGTATTTCAATAAGTGTCTGGATCCCCGTTTCCAACTCCAAAGTGTTTTAATAAGTGTCTGGATCACCATTTCCAATTCTGAAGTATTTTAATAAGTTCCTGGATCCCCGTTTCCAACTCTAAAGTATTTTAATAAGTGTCTGGAT
>CAKNXH010001456.1:402-13122 GCA_932178445.1 Andricus quercusramuli
CCTACCACCCCGGCCTCCAGCTTACTTTCCATATCCGCAATTAAAATCGCAAAAAGCGTTGGGCTAAGTGGACACCCTTGCCTTAACCCCCTATCCATCCAGAATCCCTCCGAAATCCCCTCCCCTCCTCTTACCTTGTCTTTTGTCTCTTCATATATTTCCAGGAAATTTGTTATTTATTTTAATAATTAGAAGGAATTTTAAAAGATTGGGATTATTTTAGGGCATTTGGAAAGAATCCAAAGCATTTGAGAGATATGTCAATAATTTCAATGAATTTTTCATTTGATTTCAGTACTTTAATTGATTTCCGAGGATTTGCAATATTCTAGAGTAATCTAAAAGATTCCAAGGCATTTTCAAGAGCTTTAAAAAGTTTCAAGTGATTTTGAAAGTTTTAAAAGGTCTTGAAATATTTCAAGGAATTTCTAGTGACTCCAAGGAATTTTTTTATTTGAATGATTTGAAGGAATTTCGAAGGATTTGAAATATTTTAGGTTATTTTCAAAATTTTCATTTGATTTTCAATTGAAAAAATTAGATTTCAATCAAATTAAAGTGAATTTTTAAGGAAATAGTATAACTTTCAACAAGAAGATTAAATTCCTATCAAGAAAGATAAATTTTTGACAGAAAATGGAAATTACATTTCCAGTTAAAAAAAATTAATTCTGAATGAAGAAAAACTCATTTTCAAACAAAAAGATCAATTTTCAAATTTTCTACCAGAATTGATGAATTTTTAAGGAAGTAAATGACTTTGCAAACAAATGATTGAATTTTTAAAGGATTTTCGAACAATAATACCAATTGCATTGTGACAAAACTTTATTTTTTTTTCAAAAGTCAGAAAAAAAGTGTTTTCACCGTGTATTCGTATTTGTGTGTATGTGGACATTATTCTTTATTTTATAAAAACTATTCAATTGAATTATTAGGAAAATTCCATAGTAATAAAATTTCCGACAGTTTATGATATTACCGAATTGGAAAATTTCCGGATAATACAATTCCCGACATAAGATTTCCGAATTCTAGAATATCCAAACTAGAAAATCCTCTAATTATAAAATTTCCTTATTACAAAATTCCCGAATCTAGACAAATGAAACACTTTCTTCATGAATATTATTTATTTATTTGAAAAATACAATAATCAAATTCTTGTTCAATTTTAATGCTTAAAGTTTCTAAAATTACGGCTTGAATCTCAAATAACAATTATTGAAAAAATATATTTTTGGATGAAAATTCGTGGACAAATAAAATATCCTAAAAAATAAAATTCATGACCGAATAAAAATTCCCGAACAGCTTTTGATATTGCCAAAATTGGAAATTCCTGACAGTTTATAATATTACCGAATTTGAAAATTCCTGATATAAAATTGCCTAATTATAAGATATCCGAACTGGAAAATTCCTGGATTATAAAACTCCCGAAACAATGGGAAAAATAGTTTTACAATCAATATTATTTATTTATTAAAAATACAATCATCAAGTATATTTATAGAAAAAAAAAAATTTTCCTGATAAAAGTTTCTAAAATTATCGTTTGAATTCAAAATAACAGTTATTAAAAAAAAACATTTTTAGATGACAATTTTTGAACGACTGAAATATCCTAAAAAATAAAATTCATAACTTTGTCAAATTCCCGAATTGGGAAATTCCTGGATAATAAAAGTTTCGAGTTAGAAATAAAATTCCCGAACTGGAAAATTCCCGAATAATGAAATTATAAAACTCCCGAAACAATAAAAAAAATTTTTTTCAATCAATATTATTTATTTATTAACAATACAATCATCAAATATTTGTATAAAAAAATATTTGTTTCCTGTTCAAAGTTTCTAAAATTATTGTTTGAATTCAAAATAACAATTATTGAGAAAAAATATTTTCGGATGAAAATTTTTGGACGACTAAAAAATTCTAAAATGAAATTCTCGAATAATATAATTCCCAAATAATGAAATTCCCGAATAAAAAATTCCCGAAATGGATTCGAAATTCGGGAATTTTCTGGTTCGGGTATTTTATAATTTAGCAATTTTCTGTTGGGGATTTTTAAATTCGTTAATATTATTAACTGTTGGGAATTATCCATTTCGGTAATATCATAAACTATACGGGAACTCTTCAATCGGGAATTTCCCAATTTGGGAATTTCATTTTCCTCCATATTTATTTTCAAATATTGTCTTTTTAAATTCAAACAATAATTTTAGAAACTCTAAACATTAAATATTTTCTTCAATAAAAATATTTGATTATTGTATTATTACTAAACAAATGAATAATATCCATTCGAAAAAAAATTATTGTTTAAATTCAGGAATTTTCTAATTCAGATATTTTATAATTCGGCCACTTTTTGTCAAGAATTTTAAATTCGGTTATATTTAACTGCCGGGAATCTTCAAATACGGTGATATTATTAACTGTTCGGGAATTTTATTAATCGTGAATTTTACAGTGTCGAGAATTTTATTTTCGGGATTCTTCACTCGGTTCGAAAAATCATTCTTGTTCAAGTGCAAAAAATACATAGATCCGCCACTGAATTTCCCAACTTCAAAATTAATTCGATTCCTACTTTTTGGTTTTCTTCCTAAAAAACAATACCGACATAAGCCATGGAGTGATCTTCAAAGATGACGACGATGGTTGTTGCATCAAGTTTTTTATTTACATTCACGAAAAATACGTTTTGATTCGTCCGCAGAAAGTCTAATTATTTTTAAAATAACAATTAGGTAAGTAAAAAGTTGTTTTAAATCTTTTGTCCTGATTCATAGCTTTTCACTTATGCTTCGTCGTTTTTCCATTGCTGCAAAGGACGTAGCAGACAACTTTTATTCTATCGTAAGATGAACTTTCGCCAAATCGCATGTCATCTTAAACAGCCAAACATTTTACATGCAACAAAATTTAACTTCAGTTTTTTCTGTGATGTAGAGCGATATTTCTTTTTGATGATCGAAAGCTTCGGTCTGAGTCTAGAGCATTATAATGAATTGTTTCAGCTCGTCATAAAGACTTATCTCTAAATCATTGGGATAGACTTCGAGTATATTCACGGAAAAAACATAAGATAAACTTTACATCGATTTCCGACGAAAGATTCTTTGCAACAAAAATTAACTTTACAGGATAAACTTTACGCAAATATTGGTTAAACTTTCTTTTGTTTTTCCATGACAAACACATGTATTTTGAAAGACGCAAAGTTGGCTGAACAAAACTTTATCGCTCTAAAAAATTTCCTGCAACAAATTTTATTCTTAGTTTGTTCTGTGTCATCAACAGACTCCTTGAGCGATTTATTATCAATGATGTCTAATCGAGTGAGAAAACTGAAGATGTTAGTAGCATTCTCAGAAGCTGAGCTTCGTTTTTCCAATTCCACCCGCAAGTTATCAACGGTGACATGAAAAGTGGTCACCTTGAATTTGTCTTTGCCATGTAATGGCTCGCATCCAATGCTACCATCTGAGTATTCCTTACGAATTTTACGCTTGTTGCTGTTTTCATCAGATCGTTCTTTACTAATGCTCCGGCACATATTCTTCGCTTTTTCTTCAATCGCTTTAAAGTCTTCTCAGAGTTCATAAGTGAAAGTTATCAACGATTTTAGCATAACATTAGCGGTAACAATATCAATTTCAACTCTTTGCAAATAAACACTGGTAGCATTGAATCTGTCCAATGCGCGCTGCCAAAAAACAGCCATGAAATCTGTGTTTCACTTTGTTAATTTATTCCTTAATGAATTAGCTTCATGACGAGTATCAGGACTCTCGTTTTCATCTTGCAAAATTTCAGTCAGTGCATCGCACAAACGTCCATAATCATCAGCTAAAGCTTCGGTAGCATCATCACATGACCATCGTGTACTTCAATGATTTTTCAGTCTTTTATTGGATTTCCTCCTTCTTAATAATCTTTTCCACTGATAAGTTGAAACCACAAAGAATGCATATAATCTTTGGAGAAAAGAAAAAATGACTGCTTCCAAGCATGATTTTGTACTACAGTCTCCAACTAAATTCAATGAATGATCAACGCATGGGACATAAAACGCCAAATCATTCAAATCTTTGATTCGAGCTTGCACTCTGCAATATTTTTCTGACATGTTAGCAGCATTGTCATGTTTGTGCTCTGCAATTAGTTATGTCAATATTTTTTCTTTCTAAAAACTGTAGTATTGTCGAAGCAAGAGGTGCATCAGCATGGCTTTGAATTGAGATGAGTGTGAGAAATCGTTGTTGAACTTGACCGTTCAGACAATAACGTATCATAATTGATAGATGGTCGATGTGGGAAAGATCTGGAGTTGAATCAGCAATAATAGAGAAATATTTTGCTCTTATGATTTCTTCGACATTGTGTTTTAAAACTTTTGCAGATATTAGAGTGAATATCTTCTTCAAAAATCGTTTTCGATAGGTACGTCACACTCCTCTGTCCTTATTACTATAGTTTTCAATATTTTCTTTCAAAACGAGATTGAATTCGCTATTAGTTCCGAAATTCCGGGATAGTTGCCATTATCTGATATACCGAATTCTTTATTGTTACCTCTAAATGCAAGCCCTGTTATTGACAAAAATCGAACCACATCAACAACGCGTTTCAAAATTTGAACATAGTATTCCTATTCCGATTCTATTGGCCCCAATGAGTCACTATCTATACGGTTTTCATTGTTCGAGCGATTGAGTCACATCATTGAGCAGTGCTGTTCTTCAGGACTGTTTTCATGGCTTTATACTTTTCCCTCACTCTTCTTCCAATTCGGAAATCCATCTTTTGTGAAAGAACTAGACGTTGAATCTTTGTTATTAAATGATTTGCAAACAAAGCAATAGACGTTCCCAGTCGATCCAGAGTACATCAACCGCCAGCGGTCATGTTTTTGTCCATTGATCAAAGTTCTTACGAGGATTGGGAAGATAAAAATCTTTTTTTATACTTATAGTTTCGTACAGAGGCTCTGTCAATATACTTCCTATAAATGAGAATATTATCAGGTACAAATATCAGGCATGCATACTCTCTAAACCCGAATTAGTAGAAATTTTACTAATTCAATAAGCAGCATTATATCTGACTGTTAAATTGGTAATTTTATCACTTTCTACTATATAAAATTGTAAGATTTATGTTACTGAATGAATTAGTAAGGGTATTCTACTAATCTGTTTAGTAGTAACAACTTACTAATTCGAAGAGTAGAAATGAATTGCTAAGAAAACATAATTTCACAATTTTTAAAATACATTCTGCTGTTTTTTGAGTTTTAATTAAAAAAGATTAATGTTTTGTCAATATACCATCCATTTCTTCAATGCAGCCAAAATGTGAACTCGTGAAATTGATTAGAATAACTATAGCTATCGTTCGTTCCCAAAATGTTCTGGAGTTTGTGAATAAGTGGATTCTGATGGCAAAGAGTGGGTTGGAACTGCAATTGATTTCAGGATGAATCGTTTATCTCAGCTTCTTTAAAATGGGTAAGATTTTGTTCAACATTAGTAATTAGGTGAATAGTTTAAAAGGAACTGGGAAAGTGTAGTTGAAGAAAGTTAGGTTAACTGAAATTTATTTTCAGAAAAATTCAAGACCTTCGAGGAATACAGTGTGCAAGAATTGGCTTAAATACTTGAAAGCCACTTAGATTTACACACTGTAACAAAACTGAAAGGTATAAAAAGCAAATATTCACTGATTCATATTTTTTTCTAAAATTTGCAAATAAGTCAAGATGCTAACCTTCAAGAGTGCACTGGAGTTGTCCAAATGTCCGAATGTACATTATTATTACATATTCCATTTAAATCAATGCTATGACTGATTGTTAGCTTTGTACAATAAGTTTCTCCTTAGTCAAAACAGCTTTTGAATTTTTAATAATAAAGAGGAAATTAATAAAATATGCCTCTAGCCTCGGAGAACTCGGTCGGGAAATTCTAAATTTCTATAAGTGCTGCCTTAAAAATGTTGCTTCAAACAGGGTAAAAGTTGAATAATAGTCTTATTTCAAACAATTCTGTTATTCGTAACAACAAGTGAATGTAAAATTATTTGTTTTAATAAAGTTTCTAGTGTCTATCGAAAATTGAAAATTATGTACTTTTTGTAAATAGTTAGTAATTTCCGGTCAGCATGATTTTTTTAAACATAATATTGATAGCAGACTATGTTACATGAAAGTCGACGTACCATAGCGTAATCAACTAACAGTTTGAGAAAGGCTCTAATTTTTATCTCTAACTTGCAGAAAACTCACTCAACATACATTAAAAGATACGTAGATGTTCAAAATTTTTTAAAAATTAATTTACAACTTCTGAGTCGGATTTTTGGGTTAAAAATTTTCATTTAGTTGTTGTTACGGATAAAGAGGTTGTTTTAAAGAAGATTTTAAAGTATTTTTTCATGTTTTAAACTTACGCTTTTGAGGCATCCCTTATTATCATCAGATCTAGTTTTACTAAGGCACCTAAATTATTATTTAACCTAAATTTCAAACAGAATCTAACACTCTTTTGTCTTCAAAAAATTCTTTTTTAAACCACATTATACTGTTGAACTGCGGATACGTTAAAATAAAAGTATCTACATAATTTAAAGCGTGCAAATTTTAATTTAGTGTATTTAATTTTTTAAATGAAAATGTATCTGTTATAGTTTTGTTTGAAAATTGATCGTTTTTAGTTCAAAATTCAAATATTCATCTTCTTCATTGATAATTCAATAGCTTGTTTGCAATTTTTTCTCTCGCTTGACTGACAAATCTTTTCAAGTTGAAAATTTAACTCATTTTGAAAAGTAGTTTTTTTGTCGAATTCAACTGTTTCTGATTAAAAATTGATATTTGTTATATCAAGTACTAAATTTTCGTTCAGAATTCATCTTCTTTGGAATACAAATTTAATTAGTGAGTTAAAAGCTGAACTCTTTTGTTTAAAATTAATTTTTTTGTGCATAATACAAAATTTGAAATGAAATCATTCAATTTCAGGTGGAAAGATTATAATTTTTAGTTGAAAATTCAACTATTTCAGTCAATGGTTCACCATTTTAGTTGAAAATTCAACACTTTGGCTAAAAATGTGCTTTTTTTCTGGAAAATAAATTTTTTAAACTGAAAATTCATTTATTTGGTTGAATGTTTGTCTTTTTCAGTTGAGATTTCTTCTATTTTCTTCAAAATACGTATTTTTTGTATGAAATCATTTGAAACTTTATCTTTTTGGTAGAAAATTTAAGTATTCCGGTTAGGTATTCATAATTTAAGTTGGAATGTCATCTTTATGATTGAAGATAATAAACTACTCGGTTAAACGTTACACTTTTGTTAAAAATTCAGTTATTTCAGTAAAAGATTCATCATTTTAGTTCAAACAGTTTTTTTCTCTGGAAAATTAATTTGTTATGTTCAAATTTAACTATTCCATTTTTGGTCGAAAGCTAATCTTTTTTAGTTCAAAATTCAACTGTCAACTATCACATAAAAATTTGTTTGAATTATCATTCAAATTCATAGACTTAATAGACAAATGTAAGAAATGGTTGATTACGTTTTTAGTATTATTTGGTTATTTAAGTATTCAATGGTGCTAATATATTTGAGAATATCTTGTAATATAATTTGTTAAAGATTCCTAAATTAAAAATATTGATTTAATCCCCAGAAACTGAAAAGAAATTTTATAATAAACTCGCGAAACTGAGGACTTATTCCGAGTTGATTAAAAAAAAGAGAAATATTTTAATGGCTCCGTACTATAAAAATTTATTTTAAAAAAAACTTGACATATCTGGATAGAACTTGAAATTGTCAGGGAATGTTTTTTCAGGTATGATTTCTTTATTTGGCTATACTGTAATAATAATTAACCATGATACACTAATTAAAAGTATGTAATAAAAATGTTGTATTCTAGGATGCTAGTAACGTGTCTAAGGAAGTAGAGGGTATCCGGAATCAATCAAAGACAAGTGTACAACTGTAAAGCCGTACATTGTATGGTGCAAACTTACAAAGCTCTCCACCAAGCATTATATTATATTTAAATAGTTTTATCTAGCTAAAGGAAAAACAGTTACGACTTCGCAGTTGTTTTTGTCTTGTAGAACCTTTTAAGATTATTAATATTCTATAGTTTTAATTATTACAATAACATGTTTTCAATTTGGATTAAACTAACTTGTTTTTTAATCGGACCTCATTCGACTCTAATAACAGGATAATATATTTGAATAAACTTCTCTTCGTTGAAAAAACAGTTTTCAAATGTACTTGAGACTACCCTTTGAAATAGTAACCAGCCATACATTTACCAATTCATTTAGTAGTAGCATTACCAATTCCTTTAGTAGATATAGTTACTAATTCATTTAGTCAGTTATTCTTACACATTGAATTAGTAGATTCTTACTAATTACCAGTAAACGAATCGGCGCTATTCGAATTAGTAGAAAACTACTACCAATTAGTAGTTTTCTACTAATTCAGATTTAGAGAGTATGTAATGTTCACGCACGCATTGGGAAGAATCTCGAGAACGGATGAGTGATATCATAAAAAACGATGGACAAACCTTGAAAATCGCTAGGGGAATTGGTGTCAATAACAGCGTCACCATTATTAGGAATTGGAGTAGGATCATTGGTTTGATCAGAATTTGTCTTCTTAAGACTATACATGCTATTAATTACTCTACATGCTTTCACTCTTTATGCAATTAACATTAGGAGGGTTATTTGATGTTCCACCAATTTCTTCTTGGGAAACTGAATTTTCATTCTCATTATTTTTGTTCAATGAAAAATAATGAGTTAAGGTTTGCTTTGTTCTCCTTTCTAATTGTCTGGGCTTTCCGTTTGGAAGCACCAGATTCAAACTTGCGGATAGTCATCATTGAATTAATTTTTTAGCAAGAGCTTTCGAAAGCTGAGAATTTCGTGTTTTGAGCAACTGATTGTAAATAATTGGACAATGAGACATATGTTTGAGAAAAATTTAACAACATAACCTTTCAATTTTGTAACATTTTTGGATGAGTTTTTTCTGCCGTAAATTCGTACTTACACTGTGTGAAATCTCTTTCTGGCTCACTCGCGTCTGTAAGAATATAACTTTGCATCTGCTTCGCATTCGTTGATTAATATTCCGAAATATTGCTTAGATAACCGTAGATCTAGAAATACGCTTACAAGTTCGTATGTAGTAAGTCAATATATTCTTATTACCAATCAAAGACATATTACATGATATGAGGAAAGACGATAAAAAGAGTGTGTGGTGATCAGTGGCGCTCTTTCAATCACGCAGACTCTGCACCACCCATGTGATTCACTGTAAAAACCAGGATTCGATTTAGAACTTAATTCGGTATTAAAACAGTCCACGCAACAAAACAATCCCACTTCAGTTTGATCCGCCAATCTAATAAAATAAGGTCGATTTGTGAATTGAAATAGGCTCGAAATGAGTATCATCTGTCAATAACTAAATCTGATAAAACAAATTCTAATCTGTCAAGTTTAGAAACCAACGTCACCCATAGGGTTGAAGTTCGCGACGTATGAGTGTGACGGTTCAACACTAATTTTTACGAATTTTTAATTTCATCTATTTTTTGTTTTTTGTAAGAGTGAAGTTTGGAACAATTAAAACAATGCACCCTCTGAATCAATTTAGTTCGCTATCTCGGATCATTTATCAATCTGAAGTTAGCAAATTAAACAAGACAGAAACTGGTACTAAAATAACACTATTTGTGAGATCATATTAGAACGCCCAAAAAAGGATCCTAGATAAAAATGAATGCCTAGTTTTTACTGTGTTGGTTCAAATCCGCGCACTTATTTGAATGACAAAAATTCTATGACAGGGCAGATATCTCTATAAAATAAAATTTTAGAAAATTCCCATCGGTTTTTTCATCAGAGAATTCAATTTTTCTGTTACCTGTAATTTTCCGAAGTGGGGAAAAAGTTACAAATCAATAATTTCGAGGCCTATGATTGGCCAGAGCGTCCTACCGTGAAGACTGTTCGAACTTGATTGGCCAATGGAGTCTTTTTCAAAAAACCCGGCAGGGCGGAAAGCCAAATCGGATTGGCATTATATCCATTCTCCCTGTTGATTTTATTAGGGTGTTTTAAGGTTTCGATTGCTTCTCTATGTTTCCTTGGAAAAATATTGTTCGTTTCCGCTGATGACGGTTGTTTCGTCAAATAAAATACTATGTCCTGTTTCGATATGGTGCTCAGCTTGTGCTGATTGCGTAAAATATTTTAGCCTGACTTTACTCTCATGTTCCTTTACACGTTGGCTCACCGCTCTCCACGTTTCTCCAATATAGACTTTGCCCCAAGAGCAGGGGATTTTGTATACTTCCGGATCACTGAGAGGTGCCTCCTCACATTTAGGGTTGTTTAGCAGTTGTCCTATTTTCGCAGGTGGTATGAATATGGTTTGAATTTTGTGTTTGTTGAGAATTCTTCCTATTTGTTTTGTGATACCTTGGATGTAGGGTAGGATGGTGTTGGTTTTTTTCTTTCTTTCTTTAGTAGGTTGCGTTGATTTGTTATCTTGAGTGTATTTTCTTATTGCTTTATCAGTTTATTTGTTTGTGTAATCGTTCTGTATTAGGATTTGTCGGGAAGATTCGCAGTTTTGCACACATAAGATAATTAAATTCGCATATCAAAAGCGTTAGGAGACCAAAGAGTGATAATTATTTGCGTAAGGTTCAGAGAATCAGAGAATCTACTTTCGTAAACCAGATTGAGAAGTTGAATTCTCTCAGCTTTTAAAGTGAGATTTTTGTATGGAAGGACGTAGAAAGGGCTGTCGAAGAAACTCCTATTCCTTTTATGAGACCAGGGTCGAAAGGTAAACCCTCCATCAGCTCTCAAGTTTTCTTGTGCTCTCAGGAACAAAAATGTTTTTGAGTAACCTTCTAACGTTTTAATTACAATTAAATCAGAAATAACTGGACAAAAAATCCTAACTTCAAATATAGTGTACATATTCTCCAACACTGTACATTTCCATTGAAATTTTTTTAAACAAAAATTTGTTTAATATGACTAGGACCTTTTTTGCCACTCGACATAGAAGTTTTTTTCTTATCATCTGCGTACCTAAGAAGGGTAACGGTACGTTACTGAAAGGTTGCAAGCAAACTATTTTCTATTGAATGAAAGTCTGGGCCTGTTGAAAATTAAGAAAATATCATTATTTTTCCTGATTCTCAAAAAATGTTATTTATAATTCCCGAACGTAAAAAAATCTTGAAATCAAAAATCTCTTCATGCTATACATTAAAATCCATGGGATTAAAAAAAATTATTTTGGCGAAGTTGTAGACAATAACTTGATATATTTTTAACATTTAAAATTTAAAAAGCCTGCCCGAGTGCCTTATTTTAAAACCTTTTTTTTCCTGGCAAAACTCTTTCACTAGAATTTGAATTTGTAAACTGAAATATAAAATTGGAAACTAAAGTTTTTACACTTTCTTATTTTATTTTGTACTCATACAAAGATTGTAATTATCAAATTGATTACTTTTTCAATAATGCTATATTTTTTATTAACAAAAATTAACTATTAATTGTGGTTTTCAAATTTAAATATCTAAACATTAGAATTAATTATATATAATATTTATATATAATATAAAGTTTTCATTTACAAACGCATGATTTTTTAAAAAGATTTCAATTTGCGAGAAAAAACACCGACACAATCCGAAATTCTTCAAGCTTGTATATTCTATTATCTCATGATATTTCGTTTAAAAATACAAATTTCAGGTGAAAAATACGAACATAAGCCCAATGTTGTTAAAAAATCTTAAATATTCTTCGGTCATTTAAATAATTTAGTAGGATTAGACTAGAAGAATTCTAAATCACGAATCGTTAAAAATAAAGAATTTTCAATTCTATATTTTTCAAATTCCAGAATTTTCAATTATCCCTCTTGAAAATATAAGAACTTCGTATTGTAAATTTTATAATACTGTAGAGTATTCAATTTTGAAAGTTTACAATTAAAAATTCAGCCATGATGATGTACTTTCGAAATTCCTTCAATTTCGAAGATTCAGAATTGAAAAATCTTTATCTACCAAATCATCAAAATTCAAGAGAAATAAAAATTTATAGAAAATAATTAATAATTTTATGAGAAATCTTTTTTAATTTTATAAAAATTATTTGCTAATTTTATAGAAATTATTTTTTAATTCTTTAATTTAATTTCGAAATATTACATTTTTTTAATTATATCATTTTTAACTTTACTATTAAAATTCTGTAATCATGATGATGCGAATTCGAAATTTCTTCAATTTGGCAGGTTTCAAAATTGAAAACTTGACTTTTGATCTTCCACATTATCAAAAATTTAAGAATTTTTCATTCATATATCTTCAAAATTGAAGAGTTTTCAATTATTACTCTTAAAATTAGTGAAACTTGAAACTCTAAATGTTAAAAATTGAGAATGTTTAAGTTTTGAAAATTTAGAACAAAAAATCATGCAAGTTTCAAGTTTTACAATTACAAATTTTATTTTTTCATGATTTACATTCGAGATTTGTTCAATTCGGAAGATTTACAATTCAAAACATGGCTTTTGATCTTCAAAATCATCAAAATGTAAGTATTTTCAATCATAAATTT
>CAKNXH010001456.1:18122-40286 GCA_932178445.1 Andricus quercusramuli
AATTCGTCTCTTTTGATTGCAAGTAAAACTATTTTGTTGTAAATGCTAAAAATTCAACTGTCTTCTACAAATGTCGTGTGCTTGTCTTACAAACTGAACTATGTGGTTAAAAATTTAACTATTTCGAGTAAAATTCTTCTTCCTTGGTTGAAAATTCGTCTTTTCAGGTGAAAAATTCAATAATTTAGTTAAAAAATCACTTTTTTTGGTCGAAAATTCAAATTTTTTATTGAACATTCTTTATTTTGGATGAAAAATTCGTCCTTTGTTTTCAAAAGTTCATTTTTATGAATTTAAAATGAACTCTTTTGTTGAATTTATTTTTTTGTTAAAAATTTCATTGGTTGGAAAAAATATTGTTGTTAAAAATTAACAACAACTGTGGTTGCATTTTAATGTTTTTTATTTGAAAAATCGACTATTTGGTAGTAAATTCATCTTTGTAGGATAAAAATTCAATTATTTTGTTAAGAAAATCATATTTTTTGGTCGAAAATTCAACTGTATTGTTGAAAATTTCTTTCTTGGTTGAAAATAAAAATTTATTGTTAAAAATTCAACTGTCTTCTAAAAATATACTATTTTTGTCTTCAAAATTGCCCTATATGGTGAAAAATTTAACTTTTTAAGAAAATTTTTCTCTTTTGATTGCAAGTAAAACTATTTTGTTGTGAATGAAGCTGTTTAGTTGAAAATTGCTTTTTTTAATTTAAATATTTTGTTGAATTTTTTATTTTTTTTTTATTTTGGTTGAAAATTACATGTTTTGTTGAAAATTTAGCATTACAGGTTGATAATGCAACTGTCTTCTAAAAAAATCGTATTTTTGGTCTAAAAATTCAACTATTTGGTTGAAAATCCAATTGTTTTGTTTAAAATATTTTATTTAACATTAAACTATTTTGTTAGAAACGTATCTTTCTTGGTTAAAAATTATATTTTTTGTTGAATATTTACATTTTCAGGTATGTCATTCCATTTGTTGTTTTGAAAATAAGATTTTTTGTCCAAAATTCAAATGTT
The DNA here is from genome assembly GCA_932178445.1 of Andricus quercusramuli. Taxonomy (NCBI): domain Eukaryota; kingdom Metazoa; phylum Arthropoda; class Insecta; order Hymenoptera; family Cynipidae; genus Andricus; species Andricus quercusramuli. The sequence continues at coordinate 19,146 of CAKNXH010001456.1, forward strand.
TTGTTGCACATTCTTCTTTTCGGATAGAAAATTCATCCCTTTTTGTGCTGAAAGTTCATTTTTTTTAGTTGAAAATGAACTCTTCAATTGAAAATTCATTTTTTTGTTGAAAATTTGACTATTTGGTTGAACATTTTATTGTTTGAAAAATACATTTTTGTTGATAATTCACATTTCAGGATGATAATTCTAAGAACATTTTTTTTAGAAAAATTCGCCTTTTTGGTTCGAAAATTTCACTATTTGGTTGAAAATTTAACTTTTTGCGGTTAAATTTTAATATTTTTTGTTTGATTGTGATATGCAACTTTTTGGTTGAAAATTCATCATTACTTGTTAAAAATCTTCTGTTTTGATAAAAATTCACCCTTTCAGATTGATAATCCGAATGTATTCCAAAAAATTCGTCACTTTTGTTAGAAAATTCAACTTTTTCTGGTTGAATTTTTATACTCTTCGTTCGAAAAATAGACCATTTGTTTGAAAATCCGTCTTTTTATCTTAAAAATTCAATTATTTTGTTACAAGATCATCTTGTTGGTAGAAATGTTAACTATTTTGTTAAAAATTCGTTCTTTTGGATTGAAAGTCCACCTTTATTAGTTGGAAATGATCTGTATTGTAGAAAATTCACCTTTTCAGCTTGATAATTTAACTGTTTTGGAAAAAAATTCGTCTTTTTGGCTTGAAAATTCTACCATTTGGTTAAAAAATGAAATATTTGGTTGAAAATTCGTCTGTTTTGATTAAAAGATCATACCGACTCCTTTGCTACCATGTGATTCACTCCTGACCATAGTTCAAGTCAACTTCCAACTCATATTTCCTATCAAACTTCTATCACATCCCTCCTTCTTTGTTTTAGTTACACGTATTTTTATTGTCTGAAAAGTTTCCGGATGCATGCCTTCCGTCAATCAAAGTTCCGATCCAATCCGAGGCTACTCTATTTTTTGTATTATTCATTGTTTAAAGTATACGTCCAACTAACAACTTGTTGCCAGAAATGTATTTTGTGACTAAATATCATTTCCAAAATAAATAGCCAAGTCGCCGTAAGATAGTGAATCCAGTTATAAAGTCAGTCCCACCCAACTTCGGTCAATCGAAGGGAAGTATAGGCAAAAAACTAGAACTTAGAGTCATGGTTGGTAAAAGATACGTAAAAATGTCAAAAAGATACACAAATTTTACTTGAGACCATTTTTTTAAAAGAGGCATATAGTTTAAGCTTTATTTATGCACAATCTTATCAACAACGAAAAATTTCATTTCCAAGATAAACTATGTGAGATATGTACAAACAAATTTCAAGTCGAAAAAATATAATTCTCTAAAAGCTACAGGGTTTATACTATTCTTTGATAATGCGTATATGCGGATGAACACTTTTCGAATACAATTTTTCAAATTGAATACCGTTAAATTGCCGGATGCTAAGCTGTGACAAAGATGTTTGAAAGATTGTGGTTTACACACGTACTAATCTAAAATTCTTCAAGATTGGGTTTGTGTTGCTTAATGGACATTCCGCGATTTCGTTTCGGGTCAATTCTTCAATCACGCCGCTGTAAATGTTTATTTTCACCCGTTTTCCCGACAAAGTACCAGGTATATAAATTCCACGAAGAACCGTTGATTTTTGCAATTGTTCCAAAATTGCATAGACGTCACCATTGGACGTTGATAATACAATTTTTTCTTCGATTGGCATGGGCCCAAGGGTATGTTCTTTGGTTCTCAATCGAATTGGTTTATCGGAAGGAAAAGTGTATTTTCGAAGTTTGAATATCCGATTCTGATTTATGTTTGAAATGAATCGAATGAATCTAAGTTCTTCAACTTTGAATCCAAGTATGGTTAAAGAACGACTCCTGGGACGTGGAGAATTTGACCTGGAGCGTGGAGACCTTGACCTGGCACGAAGAGGAGGCTCGGCAGGAGGAAGAGTCCGGGCAGAAGAATGATGCATGACAAGAGGAAGAGTCTTTTCTGGAGAATGTCTGCCAGGAGAATAAGGTCCACTACTTGGAACATCAGGAATGTGGTCGCTATTAGGCAAAGAGTCGAACTGTGAACCTAATTCTGCAACAAAAAATAGAGGATTACATTTCTCTTAAAGGACACATTTATAATTAACATAGTCGATTACGGAATGCGGATATTCGAGCAGCAAACTTAAATATCCCAAAATCTACAATCAAAATATCAGGGGTGAGGAAAATGTATCAAACTTTATCCATCTTAAATATTTGCTCCTGAAGGCCTGGATGAAGAAAGCACAGGAGAAAAACTTCAACCAAAAGCTCTTCGACATGAGAATGCAGGTGATCGTCCACATAAATGTGGAGGATCAGTCGATGTCGCTTGAGCTGACGTTTTCTTTCCTCAAATCATCCGGATTGAAGGCTGGCATGAAGGGTTCTATTTATTACTTTCATTACTAGCTCTTTTACTCTTATGGAATTGGTTCCGATACAGCTCCGCCAAACGCTCCAAGGAAAATAGAGTAAATTCTCGAAAAACTCGCGCACCCGAGGTCTGACATAGTTCTCCGTGACTTGGAGAAACGAAAAATGTTCATCATCGAATTTTCAGCACCAGCCGACAAGAACGTAACAGCCAAGGAGAACGCTGAAGAAAGAGAGTAGCGACGGTTGTACGCAGAATATTCCGGAGACACGCGCGTACGAGACGACTAAAGTTTCATGTCTTGGCCGCGTGGGGCGCTATATCACTAGTATGATCATTGGTTGAATTTTTCATTTGGCGCCACTAGTATATTTTTTTAGTAACTACTTTAGTCAGGTCATTTACTGGTTCACCTATCAAGATCGGAAAATCACTGGTTCACCAATGATAACTTAAAATACTGTTTCAACCAGTAATAATTTCGCTGGTTAAGTTGAAGAGAGTACAAACCAATTCCTTTTTTATTTATTTTAGGCAGGATTTTGAACTGTTTCAAGGGAATTCCCACATTTTAAAGAATTTTACGGGATTCCTAAAGAGTTCAAAGATTTCAGATACATGGACGGATTTCAAAGAATATCAAGGAATCTTCAAGAATCCCAGAGAATTTCCACGGACCTGAAGCAATTTCAAAAAGTTTAATTTTCAAATAATGTTACTAATTTTAATTAATTTTAATGGGTTTCAAGATATTTTATAATAATTCCAGGGGTTCTAAGAAATTGAATAAGATTTTGAAACATTTTCAGGGATTTTTTTAGGATTTCATAGATTTCCAAAGATCTACGGAGATTCAAAGGGATTCCAAAAGAATCTCTTTGAACTCAAACAGATTTCAGAAAATAAAAACGTAAATTTCTGAAGATTCCGAAAAAAAAAATTTGGAAGCCTTCAAGAGAATAAAGAAATTCTTGAGATCCCTGGAAAAATTAAAAAAAATTTTTTACCTTAAAAATAAATTCAAAGAGATTGTTTAAAAAGACTTTGAAATTCAACTTTTAAAAATATTTCAATATCATCTTCTAAAATTTTAAGCATCCCATCTTGTGCAATGCAGGAAATTCTAAATCAGAAAAAAATTTCTACTTTTTGAAAAAAGTTACTTTAGAGTTTTTGAATTTAGAGGGGAAAATATCTGCTCATACAAAAATACAAATTTCGAGCGACTTTATTTTTAAATTTATTTCTTTATTTGTTTTCAATGTTATACAACTATAATTTTTCTAAAAATGTAATTGTTGATATTTTAACAAAAAATATCTAATTCACAAACAGTTGAATAAAAAAACTAAATAAAAAAAAACTAAAAAAAGGGAAAAAATAATTTTCAATCCGAGATCAAAATTTTGAATAACTATTTTCTTTCAAGATTATTTGTTTTTAAGTTTATGTTCTTATGAATTTTGAGAAAATTCCAAAACATTTTTGAAGATTTGAGATATATCTAAACAACATCTAGAAAAATTTCCAGAATTTCATTTCAGTAGATTTTACCAAATTTTAGAACAAATTCAAGTCATTTTAAAATATATTTAGAACTTGTAGGGGTTTGAGAAGAAATTATAAATGTTTCATAAATTTCCAGAAATTTCCCCATGAATCTGAAGAAAATTTCTGTTATTATCTTGTGACCTTTCAAAATCTTCAAAAAGCTTAAAAATTGTGTATCGAAATCTTCAAAAAACTACATATTAATTTACATTTCTCGAAATGTTTCAATTTTTTAATTAATTTAGAATCATTTCAAAAACTTTTAAACTAAAAACTTTCAGGTTCTTGTTTGACAGTTTTGGCAATCTTCAAAAAAAGTTTCAAATCTTTTTAAATAATCGCTCAAAATTAATTGTCCAACATAAAAAATCATTAAAAATTTTTCCAGGAATCTTAGGAAATGTTTTTAAATATTTTTATAACTTTCAAAATCATAAGAACTCTTCAAAATTTTATTTGAAATTCTTTAAGAATCTACATATTGGTTTAAATATTTTTAAATTCTTCAAATTTTCCAATTTTTTGGCAATTTTCTGAAAACTTCAAAATATGCTTGGAAATTATCCAAATTTTTCCGAAAATTGTGGAAAAATCTGTGAAAACTAAAAAATTTCCTTCAAATCTTCCAGATTTGTTCTTGGTTTTAGAAATAATTTTCAATGTTTTTGGATCTATTCAAATAAACTCTTAAAATTAATTTTTCAAAACAAAAAATCCTTTAAAATTTTCCCAGGAATCTTAAGATCTTTTTTTATTCAATCGTTTATATTTATTAATAATTTAAAATTAATAAATAATGAATAATTAATTATTTTATTTTATTCAAATAATTCATTATTCTCAAATTTTTGTATTCTTTGAAATATTTCAAAATTCTCAAAAAGTTTGTAAATTTTTTATTTGAAATATTCAAAAATCTTCATTTGGAATTTTTGTGAAATCTTTTTAAGTTTAAAATTATTGTTGAGTCATTTACAAACTTTTAAATATCTTTTAGACTTACTCGATTTTTTTTCTGAAATTCTTTCATCATGCAAGATTAAAAATTTCTGCTTTAAAGTATTCTACATATTTTTTTGAAATTTTTAGGAAGCAATTGACATCTTTTTCAATTTTCTTCAAATTATAATTATTCCATGGGTTCCAAGGGGTATTCCGAAGAATTTGAAGAAATTTCAACTTTTTCAAGAAATTTTATAATAATTACTTTGGTTTCAAGAAATTTAATCAGATTTTAAAAAATTTCAATGATTCTAGAGAATTTTAACAATTTTGAGAGTTTCCAAATCAATATAGGCCTATAATGACGCTCCTCAAAGCGAAAGAGCCTAAAAAAAAGGTGCTCAATGAAAAAATATTTTATTATTTTTATTATTTATTTATTGCTTCATTTTATTATCTTGTTATTGTTATTAATATTATTATTTCATTCTAGTTTATGCCAACTGTTTATTAAACAAAAATTTTTTTTCAATTTTTATTTGTAATAGGGATACCTTGATGATTCGCATGTTCGTTACTCTTCCCAAAATTGGTCAGAAAGTCCCTTGTTTCGGGCTGCATACCTGATGATATTTCTGTGGAAAGACAAAAAATATATATGAATTTGTAATTTTTTAAATGTATTAAAATAGTAAAAGCGTAAATCTTTTTTTTTTAATTCATAATTTTAGTTAAAAATTCACGTCTTTTGTTGAAAATGTAACTATTTTGTTGAAAATTTGTTTCTTGTTGTTGAGAATGCATTTGTTCAACTAACAATTAAACTATTTAATTAAACTATATTTTTTTAATTGATCTTTTCTAGTTAAAAATGTATGTATTTTGTTGAAACTTCGTCTTTTTTGTCAAAAATTAATCTTCTCAGTTGAAAATTCACCCTTTCTGATTAAAAATGCAACTGTTTTTCGGTTCTGAACTAATCTGGTTTGGTCGAGGATTGAAAAATATGATAGAAAATTAAACTATCCGGTTGAAAATTGACTTTTTTGATAAAAGTTAAACTCATGTGATGAAATATTTAACTCTTTTATAGAAAATCAACTTTTTTGATGAAAAATTATTTTTTTGGGTTTGAAAATTCAACGGTTTTGTAGATAATTCGACCAGATGGCTTTAAAATTCAATATTTCTGTAGGAAATTAATTTATTTTGTTGAAAATTTGTGTTTTTCTAGAACATTAATCTTTTTGCTGAAAAATTCATCTCCTTGGTTAAAAATTTAAATTTTCTTTTCAAAAAAAATTAAATTACGGGGTAAAAAATCATCTTCTGGGTTTAAACTCTTTTTTTGAACTTCTATTTCTTTAATATTCATCACTGTAGTTAAAATTTCAACTCTTTTGTTGAAAATGTAAATATTTTATTAAAAATTATTATTTCTTTTATGCTGAGATTTCATTTTTTTAGCTCATTATGTAGCTATACAATTTTTTGTTAAAAATTAATATTTCTTATTGAAAATTAACCTTTTCCAATTAAAAATGTGTTTTTTGTTAAAAATTCGTCCTTTTTGGTAGAAAATTATTCTTCGTGGTTAAAAATTCATCCAATTTAATTAAAAATGCAATTGTTTAGATGTAAGGTAATCTCATTTGGTTTTGAATTAAACAATTAAGTAGAAAATTGAATTATTTAGTTGAAAATCAGCTTTTTTGTTAAAAATTAAACTATTTTTATACTTTCACTTTTTGGCTGAAAAATCATCTTCTAGGTTTAACTCTTTTCTTGATAATTAATTTTTTTAAAGATACATCATTTCAGTTGAAAATTCATCTCTTTTGTTGAAAATATAACTTCTTTGTTGAAAATTAGTTTTTTCATCTTGAAAATTCATTTTGTAACTGGAAACGTAACTATTCCATTTTTGTTTGGAAAATTATACTTTTATTGAAAACTGATTTTTTCTAGCTGAAAATTCATATTGTTTATTAAGAATTCGTTTTTCTTCGTCCAAAATTAATCTTCGTGATTGATAATTCATCATTTTTGGTTAAAAATGCAACTGCTTTGTTTACTGATTTTTTATTTTTTTTATTTTTTATTACTGATTTGGTTTAGGATTCAACAATTTTGTAGAAAATATTCGGTTGAAAATTAATTTTCTTGGTGAAAATTCATGTATATATTTGGTTTAAATTCAACTATTTTAATCAATTTTCACTTTTTTGTAGAAAATTAAAAATGTAGCCATTCCACTTTTTATTTCAAATTATTATTTTTTATTTAAGATTTATATTTTCTTGTAAAGGGTGTTTTTTTAACGAAGTGGATTTCATTTTATTTTTGCTCAAAAATGTTTTCTTACAGGGAATGAATTTTCATTTAGGTGATTGAAAAAAAAACCATTAAGAATGAAGTCCAAACTTAAGAATCTCGGTCAAAGTGAAAATTCTCCTTTTTGTTAGAAATTCAATCCTCTTGATTGAAAATTCATATTTTTTCTCGAAAATTCAATAGTTTGTTTAAAATTCGCTTTCTCTGTTGACTGAAAAGTATTTTTCATTAAAAACTCAACTATTTTTGAAAATTTGTCATTTTTGGTTGAATTTAACTGCTTTTTATTTGAAATTACAATCTTTTTTGGTTTAAAATTCAATTATATTACATTGTTTGTTGAGAATTCATCTTTTTTAGAAGGAACTTCAACTCTTTGGTTACAAGTGTAACTCTTTTGTTGAAAATTAATTTTTTTCGTTGAAGATTCATCATTCATTTAATTGAAAATTCATCTCTGATTGAAAATTTAACCACCTTGTTGAAAATCAAATTTTCTAACTGAAAATTTAGATTTTCCAGTTTGAAATATAACTATTTTATTGAAAATTCATTTTTTTTGTTTTTGTTAGAAATTAGTTTGTCAAAGCAGAAAATTTAACTATTCTATTTTAAGTTAAAAATTCATCACATTGGTATAAAAGTGAATTGTTTGGTTAAAAATCAATTTGTTTAACTTACCATTTAACTACTCCACTTTTTGTTGAAAATTCATTTATTTTTTTGTTGTAAAATTCAACAATAGGTTAAAAATTTATCATTTTAAGTTGAAATTCGACAAATTGGTTGCAATGTCATATATTGCGTTGAAAATTCGTATTTTTCTGTAGAAAATTAATCTGCATGGTTGAATATTCATATTTTTTGTTGAAAATTCAACCATTCTAAATAAAGATTTATCATTTTAGTCTTATTTGAAATTCAAATCTTACTTAGTTTAAATTTTCATTATATTACATTGATTGTTGAGGATTCGTCTTTTTTAGTTGAAAATTCAACTCCTTGGTTAAAATTGTAACTCTTTTGTTGGAAAATTAATTTTTTTCGTTGAAGATTCATCATTTATTTAATTGAGAATCCATCTCTAATTGAAAATTCAACTGACTTTTTGAAAATAAATTGTTCTAACTGAAAATTTAGATTTTCCAATTTGAGATATAACCATTTTGTTGAAAATTCGTTTTTCTTTTGTTCCAAATTAGTTTTTCAAAACAGAAAATTTAACTATTCTATTTTAGATTAGAAATGTATCTCCTCTTGATAAAAATTTAACTATTTGGTTGGTAATTGATCTTTTTTATTAAAATTGAACTATTCGATGGGAAATTGTTGTACCTTTTTAGTATAAAAGTCAACTATAATTGAAGATTCATCATTATTTAGTTGAAAATTCATCACATTGGTGTAAAAGTGAATTGTTTGGTTGAAAATCAAATTCAACAAATTGGTTGCAAATTCATGTATTGTGTTGGAAATTCTTATTTTTTTGTAGAAAATTAATCTGTATGTTGAATATTCATATTTTTGTTTGAAAATTCAACCATTCCAATTGAAGATTCATCATTTCAGTTGAAAATTGATATATATAGTTTAAAATTAAATTATTCCACTTGAAGATTCAGCATTTTATTTGAAAATTTATCACTTTCGTTAAAAATTCAACTATTTTTGAAAATCAGTTTTTTGTTGTTCAAATTCGATTTGTTTCACTTAAAGTTGAACTATTATATAATATTAACATATTTTGCCTCGAAAGTTTTCCATTTAAAATTAAAATCTTTTTGGTTTAAATTTTAATTATAATACATTGTTCGTTGAAAATTCGTCTTTTTGAGTTGAAAATTCAACTTCTTGGTTAAAATTGTAACTCTTTTGTTGAAAATTAATTTTTTTCGTTGAAGATTCACCATCTATTCAATTGAAAATTCATCTCTGATTGAAAATTCAACTACATTGTTGAAAATCAATTTTTATAACTGAAAATTTAACTTTTGAAGTTTAAAATTGAACTATTTTGTTGAAAATTCCTGTTTTTTGTTTGTTAGAAATTAGATTTTTAAATGGAAAATTTAACTATTTTATTTTGGGTTAAAAATGTATATATTTTTTTAAAGAAATTTAACTGTTTGGTTGATAGTTGATTTTTTTATCAAAATTGAACTATTCGGTGGGAAACTTGTGTACCTTTTTGGTATAAAATTCAACTATTACAGATGAAGATTCATCATTTCAGTTGAAAATTCATCACATTAGTTTAAAAGCGAATTGATTGGTAATAAATCAATTTTTTTTAACAATTTGTTTAACATACCATTTAACTACTCTACTTTTTGTTGAAAATTCATCTATTTCTTCTGTAAAATTCAACTATTGGTTAAAAATTTATCATTTTTAGTTGCAAATTCAACAAATTGGTTGCAAATTCATAAATTTTGATAGAAATTCTTCTGTTTTTTAGAAAATTATTCTGCATGATTAAATATTTATCTTTTCGGTTGAAAATTCAACTATTGCATTTGAAGATTCATCATTTTAGTTGAAAATAGATCTATGTAGTTTAAAATTAAATCATTCCAGTTGAAGATTCATCATTTTATTTGAACTATTTAAATAACTATTTAAACTATTCTAAAAAATGTGTATTTTTTGGTTGAATTTAACTGTTTTTTATTTAAAATCAAAGTCTTATTTAGTTTAAATTTTAATTATATTACATCGTTTGTTGAGAATTCGTCTTTTTCAGTTGAAAGTTCAACTTTTTGGTTAAAATTGTGACTCTTTTGTTGAAAATTAATTTTTTTCGTTGAAGATTCATCATTTATTTAATTTAACATTCATCTCTAATTGAAAATTCAACTACATTGTTGAAAATCAATTTTTATAACTGAAAATTTAACTTTTCAAGTTTAAAATTGAACTATTTTGTTGAAAAATCGTTTTTTGTTTGTTTGTTAGAAACTAGTTCTTTAAAACGAAAAATTTAACTATTCTATTTTGGTTTAAAAATGTATATTTTTTTGATCGAAATTTTTGTTTGGTTGAAAATCTTTTTTATCAATCAATCTTTTTTATCAAAATTGAACTATTCGGTGGTAAATTTTTGTACCTTTTTGGTATAACATTCTACTATTACAGTTGAAGATTTATCATTTTAGTTGAAAATTCATCACACTGGCTTAAAGGTGAATTGTTTGTTTAAAAATCAATTTTTTCTAAGTCAATTTGTATGGTACTTTGCAAATTTACAAGAATTATTAATTATTTATGAAATTTTTATAAACGCAATTTTTGTTTAGGTAATTAACTGAGAATATCTTTGCCATGACTTTTTTTCTATTCCATAGTGCTTTACAAATTCCCAATAATTACGATTTATTAAAACAATTTTTGTAGGGAAATTCAGAGTTTTCTATTTTTTAACGAATAAACTCAATTTGTTGACGGAATCAACTAAGAATGTCTCTTCGATGGGTTTTTTTTATGATGTTACGCAAATTCCCAAGAATTATTTATTATTAAAAAATAATATTATTTAAAAATAAATTTTGTTTCTCAAGGAACAGGCTTGATTCTTTATAGATTAACTGAGAATGTATTTGCGAGCACTCTTTTCTATAGTGCTTTACAATTTCTAAAAAAATATGATTTATTTATTCGAACAATTTTCATAAACAAATACAGTGTTTGGTTATTTTTCAAACAAATATGCTCAATTCTTTTACATCATTATCTAAGAATATCTTTGCGATGACTTTTTTCTATGTTGCTTTGTAAATTTTCAATTTGAATCATTTTCATTAAAAAATTTAGAATTTGGCTATGTTTCAACAAATAGGCTACATTTTTTTACAGAATTAACTAAGAATATCATTCCGATGACTTTTTTTTATATAATGCTTTCGAAATTTCCAAGAATTATTAATTATTTAAACAATTTTCAACAAGAAATCAAGAACTTGGCCATTTTCAGCGAATAGGATCAATTAGTTTAGTAAATCAAGATTTCTACGATACTTTGCGAAAATACAATAATTATTAATTATTTAAGCAATATTCATAAACAAATTCAGAGTCTAGCTATTTGTCAATGAATAGGCTATATTTTTGTACTTTGTACATTCTCAATTATTATTAATTATTTTTAAAATATTTATAAACAAATTGAGAGTTTAGCTGTTTTGAAACTAATAGGCTCAATTTGCTTACGGAAGCAAGAAAGTACGTATTTCCAATTAGACTTTCCTACATTACTTTGAACATTTGCAATAATTATTGATTATTTTAACAATTTTCATAAACATATTCAGAGTTTGGCTGTTTTTCAACGAATAGGCGCAGTTTGTCTATGAATGCAACTAAGAATATTTTTCCGATGACTGTTATCTATGTTGCTTTGTAAATTTACAAGAATGTTCAATTATTTAAAGAATTTCGTTTAAAAAATTGAGAGTTTGGCTATTTTTCAACGTATAGTATTTTATTGAACTTCATTTGCAAATAAAATAATTACATGTAAATAAATTGATCGCACGCGGAGCGCGCGTATGAGGCTCTAGTATAGATGAAAAAGCTATCTTTCATACTTATTAATATATAATAATTTTTACTGAAAAATATAATTTTGAATTATTTATAAATCGAATTATTCATCAAACTGTTTCATAATTGGGACATGTTTCATGATAGGTACCTTTACCTTTATTGTTAATAGTTCAGTAAAAGAATGCGATTGTGTAACATTTTGTTTATATTTACAAGTGATTACTTCAATGTGAAAAAATACATATTTACTCACTTGATCTATTCACCTTACTTCAAAGTCACATTAAAAATTAAAAATCGTTACTCAGAGAAAAAATTGACGTTTTTGAAAATTTAGAAATATTCCAAAGTTTTGCAAAGAGTTATCAAAACTGAATCTTCTGGGGCATAAAGTTTTCATTGAAAAAAAAACATAAAACACTAATTAAAATAAGTAAGTCTTAAAAATCTGTCAAAGTAACTTGAGTCAGAAAAAAAATTATACAACTAATAATAATTGTTCATTATCAATATAAAATGAAATAGGAAGAGAAAATTTAAAAAATGATAATATTCGATTGTTTACTTACCAATAGAATTAAGAATAACGTCCAAGGCAAAGACCAGATTGTAAAGGATCCTCATTTTTCAAAAAGCAGAAGAAACTTATTAACGCAGAATTTTTAAAACAGTGTTACTAATGAATATTCTGATGTTTCGTGTATATATATATATTTTTTTCTTTTGAGAAATTTTTTTCCTCCTTCCCGAGCAAAAATCGTGTTTATCGATAATTTTAGGACTTGGTACCATGGAAATGTTCAATTAGTATCACATAATGTAGTAAAACTGAAACTCTTGCACGTCATAATTAATTTACCTTGAGAAACTCAGATAATCTAAATTGCAAGTAAACGTATGTATTCTACCTTGAGCAGCTCAGAGAAGTCGACAATGTATGAAAAGTAAATATGAAATCAAATATTTCTTGAGCAAGTCTTTTACGTAATTAAAATTCGTCAAAGGTAATAGGTTACACAAGATTGCTTTCTTTTAAATTATTCATAAAGTATTATTGAAGATACAAGTTTTATTTATTTAAAAAAACACTTTTCTAACATAAATACAACTTTTGAAAAAAAATAGTTGAATTTTTAACAAAATTATTAAATTTTTAAAAGAATAGTTGAATTTTCAACCTAAAAAGATAAATGCTTAACAAAAAAGCGTAATAGTTGAGACTTTCACCAAAAAGGATGAAATTTTATTTTTTTTAATCAATTTAAAACCAAAAAGACGAATTTTCAACAAATGAAGATTTTCCAGTCATGGAAGAAGAAAAATTCATCTAAATTGTTGAGCCTTCAAGCGAAAAGATGAATTTTATGTAAAAAAATTAAATTTTCAACCAGAAAATATGCCTTCACTTAAAAAATAAATAAATTCACAACAAAGTAGTTTAACTTTTATCCACACGGTTGAATTTACAATAAAAAAAAATCAATTTTCAACGAAATAATTAAACTTTCAACCAAAGAGATCTATTTTATTTTTAACTTTTGAATTTTAATTTCATAATTTCAACTAAAAATATGAATCTTCAACACAAAAATGATTTTTCAATAAAATGGTTAAACCAAAATTTTCAAACAAAATCTCCTCAGGCAAAGAAGATAAATTTTTAACCAAACAGATGAATTATTTATACAAAAAGGACGATTTTTCATCTGAAAAGACTTTCTAACAAAATTGTTAAATTTTCAACCAAGCAGTTGCATTTTGATCCAAGAAAAAATAAATTTCTGCTAAAATAGATGAATTTTCAAATTAAAAAGACAAATTTTCCTAAAAATGGTTCAATTTTTAATCCAAAAAAGGTTTTACTTGACTTTTTAGCACCAACGTTTGAATATTAAACAAAAATGAATTTTTCTACAAATTTAGTTTAATTTTCAGCAAAAAATATCAATTTCTAACAAAATATTTAAATTCTCAACCAAAGAGATAAACCCTTACTAAACAAAAATTTACAACAAAGTAGTGCAACTTTCACTCACGCGATTGAATTTTTAGTTAAAAAATATCAATTTTCAACGAAAATAGTTAAACTTTCAACCAAAGAGATGAATTTTATTTTCAACTTTTTAATTTTAATTCAATAATTTCAAATAAAAATATGAATCTTCAACACAAAAATGATTTCTCAATAAAGTGGTTTAAGCAGATTAATTTTTAAGCCAAAAAGACGAATTTTAATCTAAAATGAATGACTTTCTAACAAAATTGTTGAATTTTCAACCTAGTAGTTGCAAATTCATCCAGCAAAAGAAGAAATTTTTACTAAAATAGATAAATTTTTTAATTAAAAATACAAATTTTTCAAAAAATGGTTGAATTTTCACCCAAAAAAGGTTTTAGTTGACTTTCCAACACCAAAATTTGAATTTTAAACAAAAAGTAATTTTTCTACGGAGTTAGTTTAATTTTCACCAAAAAATATAAGCTATTAACAAAATATTCAGATTTATAACCAAAGAGATAAACGTTTACGTGAAAAAAATAAATTCACAACAGAGTAGTTCAACTTTTATCCACGCGGTTGAATTTTCAATTTAAAAATATCAATTTTCAACAAAATAGTTAAACTTTCAACCAAAGAGATGAATTTTATTTTCATCTTTTGAATTTTAATTAAATAATTTCAACTAAAAATATGAATCTCCGACAAAAAAAATGATTATTTAAGTTTTCAACTAAAGAGATAAACCTTTACTAAAAAAAAATTTACAATAAAGTAGTTTAACTTTTACCCACGTGGTTGAATTTTCAATTAAAAAATATAAATTTTCAACAAAATATTTAAATTTTCAACCAAAGAGATAAATTTTATTTTCAACTTTTAATTTAAATTTAATAATGTGAACTAAAAACATGAATCTTCAACACAAAAATTATCTTTCAAGAAAGTGGTTCAAACAAAATTTTCAAACAAAATAGTTGATTCCTCAACAAAAGAAGATTAAATTTGAACCAAACAGATGAATTTTCATCTAAAAAAGGTATTAGTTGTCTTTTCAACAGCAAAATATGAATTTTATACAAAAAGTAAATTTTCTACGAAAAGAGTTGAATTTTTAACCCAAAAAGACGAATTTTCATCTAAAAAGACTTTCTAACAAAACTGTTAAATTTTTAACCAAGCAGTTGCATTTTTATTCAAGAAAGAAAATTTTTTTACTAAAATAGATAAATTTTTAAATTAAAAAGATAAATTTTCCTAAAAATGGTTGAATTTTCATCCAAAAAAGGTTTTAAATGAATTTTCAACACCAAAATTTGAACGTTAAACAAAAAGTAATTTTTTTACGAAAAGTTTAGTTTTCAACCCCAAAATATGAATTTTTAACAAAACAGTTCAAGTTTTAACCAAAAATCCTGATGGAAATTTTTTTACAAAAAAAGTACAAGAAACTAAAACCATTTTTACAGGAATCTACAAAAAATGCAATAAATTACACAAAAAATTAAGAGAAAGTACAACGTTTAAAAATTATTCAGATGAATTTTGTAATTTTTTTGTATTTTTTTTATATTCCTGTATTTTATTGCAGTTTCAATTTTTCTACAGCAAAAATTTGTTCTTTTCACCCTAGGTCGGAAAAAACAACTTTTCGGCTGCAAATCGTGTAAATTCCTGTAGCTTCTTGTACTTATACTTTTTTGCAAATTTTTTGCATTATTCAACGATAATATAATTTAAAATGATAATAAAATGTTTACAAAAATTTGTTTGTTATTTTGAATCAATTATTTTCTTACTGTAATTGAAAAGTCAACAAATAGTGGAAAATTAAAGAAAAATACTACTTTCTAACATTCGCTTATGAAAAACATTAGATTAGTCATTTTGAGTTTCGGGACAACGAGATTTTATATACTTAATAAAAAATGATAAATTATTTACATAATTTTTCTGCTAAATTTAATTGATTTTTGCCTCACTCTAGCTGAAAACTTGAAAATAAGTTGAGAAATTCAGAAAACGGCGACTTTCTAACTCTATTCTAAGAGAAAATTGCTAAAAACAAACGAACATTGTTTAAACAATTTATTTAGACATATAATTACCAGTAGAGAGTTCTACGTTATCTATACGAAACAAATTGTCTCAAAAAATCATAATTAGCACTAAAAACTCACAAAACCCAATTTTTCATTTATGGGGTTTTCCTGGTACCCTATAAAACAGACTTATGGGGTTAAATTAAAAAAGCAATTACTCATTCGTATTCTATAGCTAATTGTGAAGAGAAATGTTGAGTTTCAACTTGATTCACCTAATATTGAAGATTTTGAATAAAATCTACAAAAACTTTTTTTTATGGGAAATATGCGTTAAACTTTATGGGTACGACATACTTGAAAATTCGGGAAATAAATTTTCCAATGTATTTTTGAACCACCTTTAAACCATTTTTTTTATCCATCCCTTTGAAGTTTAAATTAAATTAAAAGAATAATTTCTTTATTAATTTAAATTAATAGAAAATTTATTAGTTTAAATTAATTGAATTAAATTTAAATTAATAATTAATAATAATATTTCACATCAAAATAAATTCTATAGGAGATATTGATGGGAAAACATTCAAGAAAATTTTTTTTTTCGAGAGATGCCATCGATCAAGGGTTTATGACACTATCCAAGCGTAGCTGTAATATGAGTTCAGTGTGCCATGGAAGAGATATAGCGCACTTTATTGTCATGTACACTATTTTTCGACAGGGCAGCTTTTCTCATATTTCATTCTGCATTTATTGATTTTTTCCTTTTTTATTAAGTCGTGCGTCATGATTTTTTATTTTTTTTTTATTTTCATTTTTTTTTCAATTATTTTATTTGAGGATACTGAAAATGTTCACGAATACGAATTTAATACACTGAGGGTAACAAATTAACAGGATAATATTGTCTGAATCACTTGAGTTTTCATTCAATTTAAATAATACAATTTTATTATTCTTAATTTTATTTAAGCCGGGGCGCTAAAACCCTGTTCTCACTTACATTTCCGGTTAGAATGAATAAAATTTCACTAGCGAAAGAAAATAGAAACTTAAATGGACCAAAAAAACGTGTCCTTATATATTTTGAACCATTTTCAAAAATTTCAGCACAATATACCATTTAAGTCCTTTAGCATGGGTACTCGCATTTTCCTGGACGGTTGACCAGGGGAGAGGAAAACTGCAGAAAACCACCTCCCGAGTTCAGCTTATAAATAAAATATTTAGATGTCGTTATGGAGTTTTTAATACCAAAGATTATAATTTCTCAGTTTTTAATTTTTTTTCCTTATAAAAAACAGTTTTTAAGGTGAGTATTAACACCCTTAAAATTACGATTTTATGATCAAATTGAGACTCAGGGGACAAAATGAATCCTATTTTTTTAATTATTAAACTTTTTGAAAATATGACTTACTTCACTGAAAACAATTTCCCGTATTTGAAAAAAAATGTGCAATTCTTCCCCTGAAATTAAACCATTTTTTTCGAAACATTAATCAATTCTTGCTCAAGGAAAATCTGTTGTACCTTACTTTTCATATTTACTAGTATCATCAGCAGTTTTTTTATTTAAGGAGAAAAATAATTGTTAATACGAAACAGAAATTTCAAACAACTTTTAATTTTGTAAGCTTATTTGTTTATTTGTTTTTATTTTTTAAGGACAGTGGGTCATTTACCTTAAGATTTTTTAGTCAAAAAAAATCAAAAACATTATTTGAAGGAAAAATAGCTTTTAATATAAAATAAAAATTTTAATTAACTATTTATTATATTTTTTCAAGTTTATTTATTCCCAAGGTTATATAAATGTCACTTTCCCAGGCTTCTTAAAAAAAATCAAAAAGTTTTTCAAAATTTCAAAATACGTCATAAAAGTATATAGAAAGTTTTTAAGGAAGTTTTGGAAGAAAAATATTTTATAACTTTTTGGAAATCTTCTTAATCTCTTCAAAACTTCTAAACTTCCTAAATATCTTTCAAATTCTATCGAATTAATCCTAAAATTTGAAAAAATCTTCCAAAATTAAAAAAATTGTCTGATAACTTTTCATGTTCTTTTTTGACAATTTTTTTTTATTTTCTTAAATTTTATTGAATAATCTCATTAAAACGATTTTTCATGTTGAAAAATTAAATCCCAGCAATTTTATTTGAAAAACGTATTATCTTTAAAACTTCCACAATATTCATTCAAATTTTCCAAAAATTTTCAATTCTTAAATCATTTCTGAAATTTTTACAAAACTTTTATTATTTTTTTAAATGATTCGAATTTTCTCGAAAATTTTGAAAAATCTTTAAGAATAAAGAAAATCATGAAAACTTTCCATATTTTTTTTTTATGATTTCGAAAATCTTCAGAAGTGTACGTATTTTATATAAAAATAATCTCTTGAAATTAATTTTTCAACATAAAAAATCATTTAAAATTTTTCCAAAAATTTTAAGATTTTTTTTGAAAATATTTTGAAACCTTTCAAAATTGTTCAAACTTTCCAAAATTTTATTTAAAAATCTTCAAAATTCTATATATTGATATAATTGTTTTTATTTGTTTCAATTTTTAGGTATTTTTTTGCAATTTTATGAAAACTTCTAAGTATCTTTAAAATGATTTGAATTTTTCCTAAAATGTTTGTAAAATCCTTCAAACTTCAAAAAATTGTCCTAAAATCTTTGAGACTTTTTTTCCACAAATGGAAATCTATTTAAATGTTTTAAAATCTATTTAAATAATATCTTAAGAAAACTTTTTCCGATCAAAAATCGTTTCAAATTTTCCCAGGAATTTTAAGAATATTTTTTTATTCTTTCCAATCATTCAAATTATTGAAAAGCTTCTAAAGTTTTTGTTCGCAATCATCAAAAATCTACCTTTACAAATTTTTGAAATCTTTCTCAAAATATTTTCAAGTTTAAAATTATTTTTGAATCTTTTCCAAACTTCTAAATAGCAGTTCGTAATCTCAAGAAAATAATTTCAATCTTTTTCAATTTTCTCTTAAAATTATTATGTTTTAAATGAATCATTTGTATAAAATCATTTTAAATTTTGCCAAGAATCTTAAAAAAATTTCATTTTCTAAAAACCTTTCAAAATTCGTAAAAAACTTATTTTTGCGGTATTCCGAGTAAATTATATATTAAAAGCTGAATAATTAAAAGCTTCATTCTTTCTTAGTTATTGGGTAAAAATGTTTTTTTTTCATTTAAATGTAAGAAATAGTGCAACTTTGCGATTTTTCGTTTACAATTTTTTTAAGAATTGCAAACTGTCCTTTTACAAGAATTTATCAAATTTATATTTCAAAATAAAAAAAATAAAAACATGAATACTTTCCAGATTCTTTTTGGATCAATTCGAAAATCTTCAGAAATTTAGGCGTAAATGATATTCATTTACAATTTTCCCAGGAATCTTGAGAAATTTTTTTCAATATTTTGAAACCTTTCAAATTCGTTGAAACTTTCCAAAATTGTATTAAAAAATCTTCAAAATTCTACATATTAATATCATCTTTTTTAATTCTTTCAATTATTTAATATTTTTGGCAATTCTTTCAAAACTTCTGATTGTCATTAAATTTATTCGCATTTTTCCTAAAGTTTTTTAAAAATCTTTCAAAAAATTTCCCTAAATAGTATCTTAAGATTAATTTTTCAAATCAAAAATCGTTTCAAATTTTTCCAGGAATCTTAAAAATATTTTTTCATTCTTTGCAATCATTCAAAATTGTTGAAAAGCTTCTAAATTTTTTGTTCGGAATCTTCAAAAATCTTCAGTTGAAAATTTTTAAATCTTTTCTAGTTTAAAATTTTTCAAAATATTTTCAAGTTTAAAATTATTTTTATAACTTTCCCAAACTTCTAAATATCAGTCAGATATCTCAGGAAAATGATTGAAATCTTTCTAAATTTTCTCTTAAAATTATTGTGTTTGAAATGAAAAATCATTTCAAATTTTGTGAAAAATTAAAAAAAAAATCATTCTCTAAACATCACTCAAAATTCTTGAAAAGCTTCTTTTTTTGATACTTCCAGTAAATTATAATTAAAAACCCTTTTACAAGAATTTATCAAACTTATCTGTCAAAATTGAAAAAAAAAAACATGAAAACTTTCCACAGTCTTTTTTGATGATTTCCAAAATCTGCAGAAGTGTACGTATTTTATATGAAAATAATCTCTTGAAATTAATTTTTCAACATAAAAAATCGTTTAAAATTTTTCCAAAAATCATAAGAATTTTTTAAAAATATTTTGCAACCTTCTAAAATTGTTAAAACTTTCCAAAATTTTATTTAAAAATCTTCAAAATTCCACATATTAATATAATTTTTTTGAATTGTTTCAATTTATAAATATTTTTGGCAATTTTATCAAAACTTATAACTATCTTTGAAATGATTTCTGCTACAATTTTTGAAAAATTTTTTTACTTCAAAAAATTGCTTTAAAATCCTTAAAACTTTTTTTGCACTAAAGGGAATCTATTTAAATGTTTTAAAATCTATTTGAATAAAATCTTGAGATAAATTCTTCAAATCAAAAATCCTTTAAAATTTTCCTTGGAATCTTAAGAATATTTTTGTATTCTATGCAATCATTCAAAATTATTGAAATCTTTTTAAGTTTAAAATTATTTTTGAATCTTTTTCAAAATTCTGAATAGCAGTTTGAAATCCTAGGAAAATAACTGAAATCATTTTCAATTTTCTTGAAAAATTATTATGTTTTAACTGAAAAATCATTTAAAATCTTCTCAAGAATTAAAGAAAAATCATTCTCGAAAAATATTTCAAAATTCTTGAAAAGGTTCTTTTTGCGATGTTCCGAAAAAATTGCATATTGGAAGCTAAATAATCAAATTTTGTGATGATTTCGAAAATCTTCAGAAATGTAGATATTTTATTTTAAAATAATCTATTGAAATTAATTTTTCAACATAAAATATCATTAAAAATTTTTCCAGAAATCTTAAGACAATTTTTTTAATATTTTCAAACCTTTCAAAATCGTTAAAATTTTTTAATTCTTTGCAATCATTCAAAATTATTGAAAAGCTTCTAAAGTTTTTGTTCGGAATCTTCAAAAATCTTCACTTGAAAATTTTTCAATCTTTTCAAGTTTAAAATTCTTCAAAATATTTTCAAGTTTAAAAAAAAAAGTAAAAATGTTTTTTATTTCATTCAAATGTAAGAAATAGTGTAACTTTGCGATTTTTTCTTTTTTTAAGAATTGCAATGTGTCCTTTTACAAGAATTTATCAAATTTATCAAATTTATCAAATTTATCAAATTTATCAAA
>CAKNXH010001456.1:40296-64176 GCA_932178445.1 Andricus quercusramuli
TTTATCAAATTTATCAAATTTATCAAATTTATCAAATTTATCAAATTATTCTTTCAAAATTAAAAAAAAATCACGAATACTTACCAGATTCTTTTTTTATGATTTCGAAAATATTCAGAAATGTATTGTTTTAATTAAAAATAGTCTCTTGAAATTAATTTTTCAACATAAAATATCATAAAAAAATTTTCCAGAAATCGTGAGAAAATTTTTTTAATATTTTTAAACCTTTCAGAATCGTTAAAACTTTTCCAAACTTCTAAATGGCAGTTCGAAATCTCAGGAAAATAATTAAAATCTTATTCATTTTCCTCTTAAAATTATTCTGTTTTAAATGAAAAATCATTTTAAATTTCGTCAAGAATTAAACGAAAAATTCAATGCAAGAAATAAAAATAAAAAAACTTTCTGATTTTTCCTCTAAAATTTTTTTTTTAATTGTGAACCATCCTTTTACAGAAATTCATTAATTTTTTAATTTCTTGAAAAAATAATTATTCAATCCTGGGAAAATTTCTTTTGAACATTTTTTTTTCATTGTAAAAATTCTTTTCAGTTAAGTAAGTAATATTTCTTGAATGTTTCATAATTTTAAAACAAATTTTAGAAATGAATTTGACTTCTTATCATAAAATTTCCACGTTAAGAGAGTTAATACTCACCTTAAAAATTTTTTTTCGTAATGAAAAAAATTGAATGTCACATGGCACCACAATAAAGAATTTATTGTTCAAAAGGAGATAATTAAAATTAAGGAAATTAAAATTCAAAAACTTAAAAAGTCAAAATTTTGGCTTAGAAATCTGCATAGCGACCTCCAAATATATTTTTTTATTCTTTCAAAAATACAGGATCATTTTCATGAGATACTATAGTCCACCCATCTGTTCGTATTTTAAAAAAATTATAAAATAGATTACAAAAATTATAATATATATTTAAATGATAATAAAATTTGGTTATTAATTTTAAAATACATTTTATACATTTTTATCTGCATTCGATGGGCTGAATCCAGAAGGTGGTTTTCTGCAGTTTTCCTCTCCACTGGCCAAACGTCCAGGCAAAAGCGAGTCATTCTAATTAAGTGAAGTGAAGTCGCCTGGCGGTACATGTACTCCTGCTACGCGACTTAAATAAACCAGCCTCACCAAAATTAGGTTAATTTTCATGGAAAATTAATTAAGACTAATTAAGATTAATGAATTAGCTTAAGGAAGGAAAATTGATAAATAATCTCAAAAACGAATCAGAAGCAGAATATCTTTTATTTGGAATGAAAGTAATGCAATTGGTATTAACACTTTATGATTTAGCTAGATTTGATTTAAAAATGAGATTAAAAGTAAAATACTGATTATCTTTATGAACGTAAATAATTATTTCTGGATTCACAGTTTTCTTCCTATTTTTGTAATACACAAGGTAAATCTCAGCAACAAATTGTGAGGCACATTTTACATTTACATTTTTTCATTTTTTTACATTTTACTACCATTTTTTATAATAATGTCGCTCGTAATTTACAGCTAAACTTTATCCAAAATGTTATAATTTTTTAAAATAATTCTCCATTGTGGAATTTTTTTCAATTTGTCGTGTAGATTTCACCTTGGATATAAACAGTATTCACTTATGTCAATTAAACTACTTATTCTCTCTTCTATCTACAAGCTACAAATTAATACACTGCCAGAAAAATTTCTACTCACTTTCGTACAGTATTTCTTAATTCAGAGAAAAAATCGTGAAGCTTCTTTTTTTTCTGTTGAAAAATATAAAAGTATTTCAAAATAGTGATTACGAAGTTTCAAGATTTTTTGACAAATCTCATTGAAAGTGAGAAATATTCCGACGGTGGTGGTGAAAGTATTACTTTCTAACTACGAACCAGAACTAAAGAATACTTGAACACAAAAAAAAAATATTTTTTCTTATCTACCTAAGTTCCAGTGCATAAATAATTAAAACACTCTAATGGATTTTTTTCATAGCCCTTTTGACAAGAAATTCAAGTACACTTAGTAGGTAAACTGATGGCCCGGATGCGATAGGGGCATATACAATTTTCACTAGCGAAAAAAAGACCCCTGGAGAATTTCAAAAAAAAATTTTAAATTTTAATATTTAGATGTATCTTGATGTTTAATTTTATTTCAAATTCAAATTTATTTTTCTCGAAAAGACAGCTTTTTCACTTTAGCTAGCATTATTACTCGATTTGAGGGGCGACATAATTTTGAATAATTATTTATTCTTCAGATTTTTTTATTATTTATTTTTACGGTTATTTAAATATAATTTTCCGAAGATTCTTTAGAAAATTGACAAACATTTTTGAAATTTTCAGATGTCAAATCAAAATTTCAATAATAAAGGTAATCTTAAAAACCAATAGTTTAATTTTCAAACAAAAAATGTTTCAATCCAAGGAGATTTTTATTTTTAAATCAAAAATAGTTGAAATAATCCAAAAAATGCAAATTCTCAATAAAATAGTTGAATTAACCAAAAGAGATTAATTTTCAACCAGATTTATTTTTAATTCCAAGAGATTAAATATTTTTCAAAAGAGGCGAATTTTCTATAAAAAAGTTATTTTTCAACCTAATATATGAATTTTCAATAAAAAAGATGAATTTCTAACGGAAAATGTAACAGTTGATATTTTAGGTCAAAAAGATTTTTTTTCGAATTAAAAACAATTGAATTTATAAAACGAACAATTTTCGAGAACAAAAATTACATTTTCCAACCAAAGAGATGAATTTTGAACTGAAATTATCAATTTTCAATCAAACAGGTGAATTTTTAACAAAGTAGTTTAACGAAATAGTCGAATTTTAAACTAAACAGTTGCAATTTTAATTGAAAATCTAGAATTTCCATCAAAAGAGATAAATTTCTGAATCAAAAAGACGATATTTCAAACAAAAAAGATTTTTCAGCAAAAAAAAAAGTTTTAAGCAAACTATAATTTGAAGAGAAAAATAATTTGTATTATAAAATGAAAATATCGAATAACTATTTATTTTCCAAGATTCTTTGTTTATTTGCTCTAAGGTGATATGAATATTATTTTCATAGGTTTCTCGAGAAAATTCACAAAGATTTTTCAGTATTCCCGATATGTCTAAAAAGGATATAAGAAATTTATAAATATTTTGTTTTTCATTTTAAAGGATTTTACAAAATTTTCAGGAATAATTTGAGTCGTTTGACAATTTTTGTAATATTTTGTAATATTTTAAAATCTTTTTAGATATTCTCTCAAAATTAATTTATTTAATAAAGAATCACTCTGAATATTTCCTTGAATCTTCAAAAAAAATTATCATTATCTTGAAAGCTTTTAAAATATTTGAAAAATTTTAAAATTTTATTTCGAATTCTTCAAAACTCTTCATTTCGTTTTGAGTTTTTAAGAATATTTTCAAATTTCCAACTCGTTTTTTAAAATTTTTTGAAAATTTCGGAATATCTTTTGAAACTATTGGACCTTTCACTAAAATTTTGAAAAAATTCCTCAAAATTAAAAAAATTGCCTTAAAATCTTCCAGGTTCCTTTTTGACAATTTCGGAAATCTTTTGGAATACTTTCAAATCTTAATAAATATTCTTCTAAAAAAATGTGGGTTCAATAAAAAATCATTTAACATTTTCCCAGAAATCCTGATGATTTTTTTTATTTTCTTGAAACCTTTCAATAATTTTGAAAGGCATCTAAATCTTTTTTTTCAAATCTTCAAAAATCTACATTTTTCCTAGAATCTTGAGAAAAAAATGTTATTATCGTAAAACCTTTTAAAATACTTGAAAAAAATTATTATTCTATTTAAAAATATTAAAAAATCTCTTTTTTGTTTAAAATTTGTTGAAATCTTTCCAAATTGTATATTATTTGAACCTTTTCAAAACATTGAAAATTTCGAAGTATCTTTCAAAATAATTCTTGAAAAATTTCTGAATCCTGCAAAAATTAAAAAAAAAAAATCTGATAATCTTCCAGATGTTTTTTTTTCAACATATTTCAAAATCCTTGAAGCTTCAAATTAATATTTTCTTAATATTAAAAAACTTAAAAATTTTATTTCGAATTCTTCAAAAATCTGCATTTTGTTTTGAGTTTGTAAAAATATTTTCCAATTTGCAACTTCATTTTTTAATTCTTTGAAAATTTCTGAATACTTTTTAAAACTATTAGACTTTTCACTAAAATTTAGAAAAAAATCCGCACAATTAAAGAAATTGCCTTAAATTCTTCCAGATTCCCTTTCCACAATTTCGGAAATCTTTTGGAACATTTTCAAATCTTTATAAATATTCTTCCAAAAAAAATGTTTGTTCAATAATAAATCATTTAACATTTTTCCAGAAATCTTAATAAATTTTTGTTATTTTCTTGAAACCTTCCAACTATTTTGAAAGGCTTTTAAATCTTTTGTTTTGAATCTTCAAATATCTACATTTCCCCTAGAATCTTGAGAAAAAAATTTATTATCGTAAAACCTTTTAAAATACTTTTAAAAAACTTTATGATTCTATTAAAAAATCTATATTTTGTTTCAAATTGGTTGAAATCTTTTCAAAATTTATATTATTTTTTAAAATTTGTTGAAATCTTTTCAAAATTTATATTATTTTAAATTTTCAAAAAATTTGAAATTTCAAAGTATCTTTAAAAATAATTCCTGAAAAATTTCTGAATCCTGCAAAAATTAAAAAAAAAATCTGATAATGTTCCAGATTTTTTTTTCACATATTTCAAAATCTTTATAGCTTAAAATCAATCATTTCCTAATATTAAAAAAAAATTCAAATAATGTTTCCTCTTTTAACAATAATGTTTGGAAACGTTCAGAAATATATTTCTGAATGTGGTCAAAAAGTTAAGAACAGAAATGCTGCCTTTATTACTAAAAAATGATTTACAAAATAAATATTCTTTTCAAGAAATAAATTTTTAGAATTGAAATTCCTCATTCGGAAATTTCAATTTAAAAATTCCTATTTTTCGGATAGGATTTGAAAACTAAAAAAAAAATAAAAAATAAAAGAATTAGAAAAGGAAAAATTGTATGTGCCCTTATTGAACCCGGGCCCTCAATTGTATCCAGTTCTGCTAACAACGATGAGTCTTAAATTAGGCTCGAATTAGCACCCTCAGGGATTTGTTGAAACCCTTCAGTTTTAAATGACCTATTGCTTATAAATTTATAAACCGAAACTACACTACTTTAAATCTAAATAATATCATTTACAAAGCAAATTTCTATATCACTAATAAAAATATATACCTATAGAAAAAACATTTTTATACATTTTTTCAACATATTAATAATTACGTAGAAGCTCAACAAAAATGAAAGCATTTTCCAGAATGTTCAACCCTTGTGTACACACATAACCCTTTTTAAAATTTTTTAAATAATGAAGCAATTTAAATCGTTTCCTTATCGTTTATTCCAATAAATGAATATTAAAAGTGATTGCCAAAGGCACAAAACACTTTTAAACACACAAAACACCGTAACACATAGAATGCAATGAATAATTAATTATTAATTATTAATTATTGATTAGTTCAATTATTATTAATTCTGTTATTAATCAACACTTTTTATTTTGCCGAAGTACCGTTTGATTTCTGATTCATTGATTGTTTGGAAAAAATTTATTATTATGAATGATAATAACAATTTTCAAAAAAATATTAGTAAATTAGCTTATTTATTTATCTGATAATTGGTGGAAGCTTGAGAGTTATTTCCAAGTTTTAAAATTATTCAAGAATAATCTAAAACTTAAAAATCAAATCAGTCAATCAAATTTAAACAAAAAGTGAGTTTATGAAGGTAGCGAACAATTTAGAAGCTTTCCTAACGTGTTGGAAGGATTCAAAAAAAAAAAATTTCTTGAGTTTCCTACAAAATTTTGAAATAAAAATAATTTATTCAAATTAAATTGGAAAAAATAATTTTTTGAACACTTCAGAAGTCTTGCAAACTTGGCATTGTTAAAAAAAAATAAAAACAAATTTAAAACAAATTTTAAATGCGGGAGATTCGTGGAAATGTGGAAGTGCAATTTTTTTAATTTTGAAAGTTTTTCACAATTCGTTAGAAAAATTGGAGAGAAATTTTTGAATTTTTGAAGAAATTTCAAGTATATTTAGAATTGAAAATTTTTCTGAAAAAATAAAAATATTTCCTTATTTCTTCCAAACTTCTAAAAGTTCTGAATTTTGAAAGGTCAAACTGACGCCAATTATTATTCCTTAGATTTTGTAACATCCTATAAAATAACGAAATTTTCTTCACCATTTTTTGGAAAAGCATGATTCAAAAATAGCATCAAAAATGGGTTTATTGCATAAAAAATGCATAAAAAATAAATAACGTATTGTGGTATTATTTT
Source organism: Andricus quercusramuli (assembly GCA_932178445.1). Lineage (NCBI taxonomy): Eukaryota > Metazoa > Arthropoda > Insecta > Hymenoptera > Cynipidae > Andricus > Andricus quercusramuli. Next base: position 46,714 of record CAKNXH010001456.1, read on the forward strand.
TTTCGTGTTATTAATTTTTGCCCCACATACACACAAAAATGTACCATGGGTGATACCCGGGTACCCGGGGTGTGCACACAAGGGTTCGAAAAAAAATTCCAAAAGATAATTACTTGATTGTTTCAAAAAATTTTAACTGTCTCAAGGGTTCCAAATTCCCCAAAAAAATTCGAGCCTCCTATTCATTTAGAAAAGTCTCTTGACTGCTCGGTATGATTTTTCTTTTTCGGCAAGTGAAGAGTTATCGGCTGTACGTCATGAATTTTTCTCACTTCGTGATTAGTGTTGCGGAAAATCTTCAGATTTGGCACATGCTGCTCCCCAGCCCAGTCGAAATTAAAAACCGGTGCTTCCGAATGTAATTCCGAATCGGGGGTGTCAGCCGGAGTAGTTGGGGTAGTGATGTATGGACTCAAGTCCTAATAACAAAAATATGAAATTCCCAATAATTATACTGAAAATTAATAATTTTATCATTAATCTAAAAAATGTGGTAATGAAATCTTAAAATTATGAAGACTTAAATGCTTCCAACTTATAGACCATGCATAAATTATTTAAATTATTTTGAGAAATTATAAATGAAATGTTAAAACCTAAACAATTTTAAACTGAATTATTTAAAATAGTAAACCTCGAATCGTTAATATTTCAGAGTGTTAAATTTTAACGTTCCTATTTAACAGATTTTTTTTATAGAAGTGAAATAATTGAACTTTGTTGCATAAATAATTATTTAACAATTATCAATTCGGAAAAAATTCGAGTTAGTTTAAGAGATATTTTTGCAAATTTTGAGAAGATCCAAACTTAATTTTAAACTGGAAAATATTTTGAAAAGTAGAAGCTAAATTTAGATTTGTGTAGATTTCAAGATAAAATTTTGAAGCTTTGCAAGAATCATTAAAGGTTTTATGAAAATGAAAACAAAATTAAGTTTTCTGGGAAAATTTGAAATGATTTTTTATTTTGAAAAATTAATTTTAAGAGAATATATAAAAAAGGTTTTGTAAAATGTTGTTGAATAATAAATGACAATTGAACAATTATTAATTTGAAAAATAATCAACTGATTTTAAAATAGATTTTGACGTTTTGAAAAGATTCCAAAATAATTTAAAGAGTGAAAATGTTTCAAATCATTTAAAAAACAATGCACATTTTTGGAGATGCCGAACACAAAATGTATAAGCTTTCCAATCATTTTGTGATGTTTTAAATGAATAAAAAATGTGTATCAAAATTTCTAGAAAAGCTAACAATATTTTTTTTAAATTAATTTTAAAAGAATATTTCATAAGTTTTCCAAAGTTTTCAAGAAAGAATCTGGGTGGTTTTGAGGTAATTTTTTTACTTTTGCAGGATTTTCAAAAAATTGTAGGAAAAATTCGAATTCCAAGATAACAAAATTATCCTTACATTGCTGGTAAATTTTTGAATGATTCTTTTCAAACAAATTTTTAAGAGCATATTTAAAAAGGTTTCTAAACGAATTTTAATGTATAAATTAATGTTTCTAGCTTAAAATTGCTTAAAATTGTCTCAATATTATATAACAATGTATAAAAGGTAAAATTCAAAATTCTGCAGTTCAACGACTTTTAATTTCAATAGTTAAAAATTTTAAAGTATTCCACTTTGAGTGTTTCAATTTGAGGTTCAGTTTTTGTAACTTTAACTGAAAAAATGTTAACTTTTAAGAGTTCGAATCTTTTAATTTCAATGGCCATGATCAATTCTTTCTTAATTTTTCAATTTTAATTTTTAATTTTGAATGTCTCTTTTTTGGATAAACTGAACTGCTTTTATTTAAAATAAATTTGCTTGTTGTTGAAATATTAACTTTTATATTTTTGGTTGAAAATAAATCTTTTCAGGTGAAAAATTCAACTCATTGTTCGAAAGTTGAACTGTTTTCCTAAAAATCAACTTTTTTCTTGAAGTTTCATAATTACAGTAGAAAATTAATCTCTTTGGGTAAAAATTAAACTACTTTGATGAAAATTATCATTTTTTGTTGCAAAAAATTCGTCTGTTCACTCTGAAAATTCAACTGTTTGGTAGAAAACTAGTTTTTCTAAAGGAAAATTACTTTTTCCCAAAAGAGAATTAACTGAAAGAGAATTAACTGAAAATTCCACTGCGTGGTTACAAGGTGAACTACTTTGTTGATTTTTTTTTTTTTGTTCGAAAGAAGTTTTATCTCTTTGGTTGAAAATTGACCTACTTTTGTTGAAAATTAATTTTTTGCTGAAAATTCATATTTTCTGATGGAAAATTCAATTTTTACATACAAAACTCGTCTTTCGGCTTGAAGGTTCAACAGTTTAGGTGAATATTTTTCTTCATGACTAGAAAATCTTTCATGTTTTTAGGTTGAAAATTCAATGATTTTGTGGATAACTCAATTATTTTGTTGAAAATTCCAGTATTTTGTTGGAAATTTTATTATTTTCTTGAAAATTTAAATATGTTGCTCAAAATAAATAAATAAATTTGAAATTTTTAAATTTGTATCTAAAACATTTTTTTATTCCGTTCATAAAATACCTGAAGGGCGGCTAAAGCTCTACTTTTTACTCCCTAGGAAGTAAAAAGTACTTTTTACTCCCTAGGGACTGAAAAGTGACGTCATAGATGAATAATAAAAATTACGCATCTAAGAGCGCACATTTTATGATTATCAGGCCACCCCCCGTAAAAACTGGGAGGAAATTTTTGGTTGCAGATAATAGAATTTTGCTGTTATTTATGAAAAGTTACCATATATACCTGTAAAATCACCATAAATGACCGAAATTTTTCATAAATTTCCGGAAATTTTTGGAAATTTTTAAAAATGAATTTTGAGTAATCTATGGTAACTTACCATATTTATCTGTAAAATTACCATAAATGACCGAATTTTTTCATACATTCCCGGAAATTTATGGAAATTTTTGAAAATTAATTTTGGATAAGTTACCATATTTACCTGTAAAATTACCATGAATGACCAAAATTTTTTATAAATTTCCGGAAATTCATGAACATTTTTAAAAATGAATTATTGGTAATCTATGGTAAGTTACCATATTTACCTGTAAAATTATCATTAATGACCAAATTTTTTTATAAATTTCCGAAAATTTATGGAAATTTCTAAAAATGAATTTTGGGTAACTTATGGTAAGTTGCGACATTTGCCTGTCAAATTACCATAATTTAGGTTAACATTAATTTCATGCTTCATTATTAGGGTGGTTCTTATTTATACTTGGTGGATTTTTTTTCTCGAATTTCTCTGCTCTCACCCTCTCAGTAATTTACGAATATTCAGTCATTTGTTAACTAATATTCAATTGTTTAAACAATTTTTAATTTGTTTAAATAATTATTTTTTTCAGTTAACTCGCGAAATGAACGTATTTTCTAGACTTTATGAGTTATTTAATCGATAATAACAATAAAATAATTTGTTTAAATAATTTTACAATTATTTAAATAATACGTATTTGTTCAATAATATATTTCAATTAAAAAAACAGGCGAAACCTTTTATATCACTGAATTTTCGAAAAAAAATTTATATTTCCAAGTAGTAATTTGTTTATTATGAATAATCGTGGATGTTTGAACAAATTGAAATTTTTTGAACAATTTTGTTGCTTAAATATTTTTTTGTGCTATTTTTCGAAACACTGAAATATTTTTATGTTCTGCTTTGCTTTTTAAGAATAATCTTAAATGTTGAAACAAATTAAAAATTGTTTAAACAATTGAATATTAGTTAAAAAATGACTGGGTATTCGTAAATTACTGATCAATAATTATTTATTTTTTTAAAACTTTTAAAAAGCGTCAATAAACTGTAATGTTACGTAAAATTCACATTTTTCACTTATGGGGTTATTCTTTGGGGACCCACAAGAGTGGCTTGAAATTATTCAAAATCAAAATTTATGATTGATTCTTATTCTCTGATGAGTTCTGAACAATATATTAAAACACGGAATTATTTGTAACGTATTATCACGTTTAAATATTAGATTTACAAAAAGCTGACTTTTCCCCATGTTAAATCAATGGGAAACTTCATGGTCTTTGCGCGACCCCTAAATATTAACCGATTTTGCTCAAATTTGGAGGAGATTTTTTGTTTGGGCATTCAAACAAAACTGGGGGGTGAGAGCAGAGAAATTTGAAAAGTGAAAAATAAGGGCCACCCTATTCATTATACAAATCCTAATATGGATTGAAATCATGACTGTATTTCGAGAAATGTCTGAAATCATCCATTTGTTATAGAAAATATTGTATACGCCAAGGTGGAGAGGCACTTTTTCTCCCCCTAGGTGCATAATATACTATTTCACCCAGCAAAGCATTATTATTCACGGTGTTCTGTACACAATTTAAATAAATCGGGCTTCAACCCCGCGGATTCTTATGCCATTACGTTTCTAATAACCTATACAATGAAAATCAAGTTGATTTAAAATCGCGAATGATACACTTTTTTAGAAAAATGAAAAAAAACCGTTTTATATCGAAAAAACGTAAAGTGTCATTTTACGAATACAAAAAAAAGGAAATACATGCATATCAATTACATACATAGTACATATGCATATAGGTATGTGTGTATATACATATTTATATGCGACGATATAAATAGAAATATAAGTAATAATCATTCTAACAATTTATACATTTATTAACTTTTATCATATTCATGATCCATTTATATACATAGTTCATATATATAACAACTATATAACATTTATATAAAACTTTTACAAATGACGAGCATTGAATTGCTGAATTGCTTTTAGTAAAGAATCGTCATATTTGGGATTGCCTCTATTTTTCACTAAATAATTTGACCATATTTTATTGAAATCATGGTCAGCGCTTTCGACAGCCTGTTCACTATAAAATCCAAGGCCACGATTACTGTCTTTACAAAAGTCCCGAACGTGAAAAAATATCGCATGAATTTTGGGTGTTACAGATATGCCTGTAGATAAGTAACTTTTCTTAAATCTTTCAATGATTTCTCCAAATGAAGGTTTCAAATCGTTTCCGAAGCACTCATGTATTACGTCTTTTAAATCATGCAATAACTGTACATACTTGATAAGAAAAATATTTTTTTAGACCGTAAAGAGTCAAGTGAATTAAGTAATTTTTACATGAATTTCCTACTAAAGAACAACTATGATAAGTTACTTTTCTCTCTACAAAACATTCTTTCAACCATTCATCTACATCACTTTTGCATTTCTCATCATTACAAATATGACTAATGATACTATTGACCCCTCCTAACATGAGATATAATTCGGGAGGAGGTAATAAGTCCAAGATTTTTTTATCAGAAATATCATGGAAAACAGGCATGTTAATGCAACTTTCGAAATCTTTAGCATTTTTTGGATTGGAACCGGCAGCAGAGTAATTTTTATAATTATTCATTATGTTGCTAATATTTCTTATTGAACCTTTCAAATATAATTTATTTTTTTCAGCTATACACCATTTACAAGGAAATTTACTTGCATGCGTTCCAATGCCACAAAGTAAAATTGCTAATTTTAAATCGGTGGAAATGGTTGCATCATTTTCCAATAAATTATTCAAGTTTAGCTTTTGCCAAATTTTATTGAAATTATAATAATTTTCTTGTATAGGCGCGACAGCTAGTAAAAAAATTTTCGTTACGCCTGAATCTTTGAATAATTCTTTTTTACATTTTTTTATCTCATTGTCCATTAATTGAACTGAGAAAGTCATTTTGAAAAAGCCTCCACCACCATCTGTGCCATCTTCGAGCAATCATATAGTATTAGTTCAATTGCTACAACGTATATCGTCAAGTGTAAAAATATATATAACATCATGATTATTATACAAGTATAATGCGATTATTATTTCATCTATAAAAATTACATATATATATATATATATATATATATATATATTTATATATGTATATATACATACCTATATATATATGTGGTATGTATGTCATTAATATGCATGTTTTTCCTTTTTTTTGTATTCGTAAAATGACACTTTACGTTTTTTCGATATAAAACGGTTTTTTTCATTTTTTTAAAAAAGTGTATCATTCGCGATTTTAAATCAACTTGATTTCCATTGTATACGTTATTAGAAACGTAATGGCACAAGAATCCGCGGGGTGGAAGACCGATTTATTTAAATTGTGTACAGAACACCGTGTATTGTAGTGACTCTATCTAAAAAGCGACTGAAAAGTGCTTTCTAAAGAAATTCCCTAACTTTTCCCATTTTGTTTTTAAAATGCCTCACTTTTCCCTGACTTTCCCTCACCAACAAAATTACCTAACTTTTCCCTGATTTCCTGGTTTTCCCTGTCCTTAAGCCACCCTGATCATGGAAATTTTGAACTAGAAGACTTTTAAATTTAAATGGAAAAATAAAAAAATAAAATTTTTTTAAATCTTCTAAAACCAACTTCTACCAAAATTAAAACCAACCTGATGAACCACATCCGGTACCCTCTGCAGAGTATCAGACCACAAAGGGCTGGAGCTCCACTGCTCCACGGAATCAGTCGGTTCCATCATCTGGGGTAAAGGTTTAACCAGCAACCGTTTTTGCGAGTAATTCCGGTCGCAACCTTCAACATGACCTTTGTCCAGGTCGATGATGTTATACTTATTAGAATCGCCCGTCGAAAACTGACCAGGAATTTGTAGAATTTTTGTTCTGTATCCTGGATGAGAAAGGCACTTCTGACCCTTGTGGTGTTTGGGGCTAAAATTGAGGGAATGGGCAAGGGAATGAAGGGGTCTGTTTTCATGCTCGGAAGAACTGTTTATGGACATGTCCACTGGTTCTGCTTCTTCGTGAGTCAGTCTTCCACATTTTGGCATTGTATATTCTACCTCTGTTTTTACAGGTCTATCTTTCCAGGATTCTTCGATGACGTAAGACGGCGAGGAATCGGATTCGGGAAGCAAATTGGATCTTGCATAATCGTGATGATGAGTGTAGGGAATTGATTGGTTTTGACCTGGTGGACAAACCCCGTAGGTGAACTTTGATTGGGAGGAATACTGATAGAGCCAGGTACTTGCTCTCATGACTTCCGCTTCCTTTTCACTGGAATTAAAAAAATATTTTCATTAGTTGGAGCCGTTTATCAAAAAGGGACCTAAATACTAAAATATAAATTTCAAAAAAATAAAATATAAATATAAATTAATAATTATGTGGCGTAGGCATTTAGAAGTTCTAAAATGTCAGGCGAATAAGTGATTGGTTTATTTAGGCATATAGAAAAATACTCAACCATTATTCTAAACACCTGACGCCTTTCAGGCAGTTAGAAGAAACCATGTAGAGCATTAAAACACAAATAAGATGGCTATGTAACATTTTATTTTTATTGTTATGTAATTGATGAAATATAGTTCTTCAAAATAATAAGATAATTATTGCATGTCATACATCTAAAAAGTCTCATTTTGAAGCAAGACATTTTTTTTCTTCAGAACAGTTAAATTACCCGAGAATATGAATTCTAATTGGAAAGTTAATTTTCAAAGATAACAAAAAAACCATTTTCAATACAGAAGATTCATTTTCTACACAAAAAAAACTTCCAAAAAGAAGAACAATTTTTAACCCAATAGTTAAATTTTCAACCAAAAAGATTACTTTTCTACCAAAAATACGAATTTTCAACAAATTATATTAAATTTGGACTATATTGTTTGAATAATGGATGTGTTGTCTATTTCTGAAAAATCTACCCTAATAGTGGAATTTTTAAAGTAGAAAAGGTTAATTTTTAACCAAAAATGTTGTACTTAAATCTTCATTTAAGATAATTAATTTCTCAAATATAAATTTTCAGCAAAAACGATATTCAACCAATCAGTTGAATGTTTGAGAAAATATTTAAATTTTCAATCAAAAAAATTAATTTTCTTTGAAAATGAAACAAATTCTTGACACAGAATATTAATTTTCTACGAAAAAGGCGAACTTTCAAGAAAATGTAACAATTTTTAACCAAGTAGATGAATTTTTAACCAAAAAGATTACTTTTTTACCAAAAAGACAAATTTTCATCAAATTGCATAAATCTTCACCTACATAGTTTGAACAATGTATGTGTAGTTTCTGAAAAATTTTAACCAAATAGTGGAGCCTTTAAAATAAAAAAGATCAATTTTTAACCAAAAATGGTACAGTTGAATTTTCGTTCAAGAGAATTAATATAGAGAATATCAATTTTCAACAAAAAAGTTAATTTTCAACCAATCAGTTGAATGTTCAAGAATAGAGTTAAATTTAAAGTAAAAAAATTCATTTTTATTAAAAAGAAAACGAATTTTCAACACAGAAGATCAATTTTCTACTAAAAAGATAAACTTTCAAAAATACATAAATTTTTAACCAAATAGTGTAATTTTCTATCAAAATGTTGTATTTTCAAGCGGAAAAGACGAATTTTCTGCAAACCAGTTGAATTTTCAACCCCAAAATGTCAATTTTCAACAAAAAAGTTAATTTTCAACCAAGAAGTTGAATGTTTAACGAAATAGTTAAATTTTTTATTCAAAAAATTAACTTTTAACCAAAAAAACAACTAATTTTCAACTCAAATGATGAATCTTTAACCAAAAAAATCAACTTTTTAGAGAGTATTTCAGCTTTCAAGTTTCAATCAAGTAGTGGAAAATTGACCCTAAAATAATAAATTTTTAACGCAAAATGTAATGGGTAGTTAATATTTTAACCAAAAAAATATTTTAATTTGAAGTCGAAAACTTTTGGTTTTACCAAACCAAGACGAACTTCCAACAAAATATTTGAATCCTCAACTAAAAAAGATTATTTTTCTAATCAACATTGAAATTTTCAACAAAAGATTTTATTTACACCAATAAAGATGATTTCTTTAACAAAATACATCAATTTTCAACCAAATAGTTAAATTTCCTACAAAATTTTGTTATTTTCGAGCCAAAAATACAAATTTTCTACAAAACAGTTAAATTTTCAACAATGATGTTAATTTTTAACCAACACGAATTAATTTGCATGCAGACAGTTGCATTTTGAACCAAAAACGGTAAAAGTTCTGCAAAAAAAATGAATTTTGTACAAAAAAAAAATTTAGTCAACAAAGATAAAAAGTTTCAATCAAATTTTTGAATTTTCAAGACTAAAAAACGAAGTTTCAACAAAATTGTTAAGTTTTTGACCAAAAAGTATGCTTTTTTATCAAAATTGTTGAATTTTCAACAATGTATTTCAATTTTGAACCAAATAATAAAATTTTTAACCGAAAAATATTAATTTCATAATACCGAGTCTGATGCATGTGATCATTGAATCAAAAAATCATGCAAAATCATTTATAGTAATTAAATAATTAATTGATAGTAATTAAATATCAAAATTACATCAAATTATCTAGATTATTAAAAAATATATTAGAATAAACTAAAATTGTCCTAAAATTGAAAATATTCTTTTTAATCGAATGATTTTTTTCTTTAAAGTATTGATTTCCGATATAGTGCACACAAAAATCGTAAACTAATGGTGAACTTAATGATTCTGAACAATAATCTGAATAATAATAACAACATTCAAAATAAAAAAAATGGTGACTTTTTCTATTAACAATACCAATTTTCGACGAGAAACGCTAACACAACCTAATAAAAATATTCTCTTTAATTTATTTTGAATTCAATTATTTTTGTTTAAAATAACGTATTTCCAGTGAAAAATGTTAAAATAACCATAATATATTCCAAAATTGTGAATCTTCTTTGAAATCTATATTTTGATATTATCGGTGAAAACCACTACCTTTTTTGTGAATCTTCTTTTTAATCAATTTTTTTAAAGTTCTTCAATTTTGTTTATAATAACAGATTTTCTGTAAAGAAAAAACATCATCATATTCTGAACCTTGAAAATCTAATGAGTTTTTTTTAGAAATTTCAAATTTTGGTAAAAAGCTATAACAAAACAGAAAAATATAAATTGTTAAAAATTGTAAATCTTCGAAATCTAATAATTTTTTTATTGAAAATACCCATTTCCGACGTGGAAACTTGAAAATTGGGACACTTTATGATGATTTTTGTTTGTAATGCTGATTTTTCAACAACAAAAAAAACTAGTACTACCTAAGATTTTTAAAAAGTTTACGTCTTCTTCGAACGTTCTGATTTTACATTAAACTTTTTTTTGAAAAACAGTAATTTCAAGCAAACAGCACTGACTCAAAATATTTATAATATTTACAATAATTTTAAGATCATTCCGTGCCTGACCCACCAGGGTCAGGCACGGAATTAAGTTTCAGTAGATTCGGTCGATTTTTGTGGGACATTTAATTTTCCATCTAGATTTTTTACATGGGAGAAAACCATACAGTTGATAAGTATTAGCTTAAAATGCTAATGTATTTTCAAATAATTAAGTGAATTTCATTAATAGTTAGAACACTATCGATGTGAATAAATCAAAATTATATTTTATTCTTTCACTTATATTTGTGGTTTTCATTAACTGCAAGATGATCTCCCCTATAAAATTACCAAATTTAAAAATGTTGGAATAAAAGATGAAATTATTTTTCAGTAGAAAAAGTAGGTGACAGTCAAATATCACAGATTATAAAATACTAAACTTGAAAAAAAAATCAAATTTACCAATGAACTTCGTGGCTGACCTTGAGGTTCTTTTTCTACTGAAAGTAATCTCTAATTTAGAAAGGAATTTCTACAGTAGAGAACTCCCCGTAGGATCAGGCACGAAATTAAATTCGAGTAGATTAGGTAGTTTTTGGTGGGACATCTGATTTTCCAGCGAGATTTTTTTATTGGTTTTTTGAGATCTCGAGCATAAACAAAAGTTTAAATTATTTCAGTCTGTAAATGAAGAACCTAGCTAAAAAATTTCACTTTTGAAAGCTTCGAAAAATCGCTTAAAACTAATTATGAAATTATTCAAATATTCTACCTTAATACTTGATTGGTGCAAACGATAATCGGATGCTGGCACTCTTCTGAAGTGTCTTTGACTTGAAGAACACAGTGAACCCAAAACCACCTTCCGGAACAATTTTGTAGCCTCAGTAATGCTGTGCTTGAACGCTCCTGGTCCGACTGAATAACTAAAAATTAAATTAACAAATTAATGTTGCATTTCTACCCAAAATTTTGCCTCAATTGGAATTAAAAAATAAAAATCAATGGGTATTTTCAATTTCAAATTTCGTTCTTCAACGAAAATGTGGATGGAATTTATAACTCGTTAATTTATGATTTAAAAATTAAATTAAATATCGAAATATAGATCTCGTTCATTTTCAGTAATATAATTACTAAGTAGTTAATATCGTTACCAGTTTGGTGTTTGCAATATGCTGTTCGTATGCAATCCCAATGGAGGAGGTTGTACCATGAAACACCAACGAGTTCAGATCTACTATATTCCATATGACTCTCTGCACTATTTTATAAAAGAAAAATAAGTTATTAAATGTGTACATATATTTTTTCAAGCTTCATTTATTTCAGATAGAAATGAATAATCTAGGTGATCTACCCTAATTAGAAATAGAATTTTGAGAATAGGGCAAAGCGTGGGGAAGTAGATACTTTATTAGTTTGCAGTAGAAAAGGTATTTTACAGCAAGACAATTATTTTCCATATTTTTCCAAATTCATTCCGCACAATACTTTTTTTATATACGAGAAACCTCTCGGATTTTTGTTTCATTTCACAGTGGTAAAACAGAGGTACATCTTGATTAGTAATTAATTTTAAGTGGAGAAAGTAGTTGTGGTGGGACATACAATAATTAAAACTATAGTATATGCCTGACTTTATTATTTAATTACTACTGCAAAATGTACTGTTCTCATCGATATGATTTAAACATTAAAAAATACATTTAGAGCTAGACAAGGAATTAATCTTCAGTGAAGGAAGTTTTTTAACCAAATTTTTTATATAGACATTTGACAGAAAAAGTAGTAGGAAGGGTAGGTTTTAGTAAGGCATCTCAAATTTGTCAACACTGTATTAAAAAGAAATTTAAATTTACAAATTGTTTTCATGGCTGAACTTGACGTTATTTTTCTACTGCGAATTATGTCTGATTAAAAAAGGCATTTCCACTGTAGGGAAAACCCACTACAGTCAGGCCCGAAATTTAGTAGATAAGGTAATTTCTCGTAGGATACAAAATTTGATAGCCAATTTTTTTTAAGTTTAATAACAGTTTTCTATTTGTGAATATCTCAAGTAACAGAAGGTATCAGAGATGAACTTATTTAGCAGTAGTAAAAGTAGGATTTAGTAAGACATCTTAAATTTTGAAATTCTACACTTATAAGAAATTCTTTACCAATAACCTTTGTGGCTGAACTTTAGGTTATCTTTCTACTTCGAATGATATCAATAAAAAAAGGCATTTACACAGTAGGGAAAGCACTCTAGGGTCAGGCCCGAAATTTAGTAGATGTCGTCCTTTGTGGTGGGATATCCCATTTTCTAGCAAGATTTTTTTTTAAAAATGTTCAATTGAAGTTTTCTGCTTATAAATATCTAAAGTAACATGAGATATCAGATATTAAACTATTTATCAGAAGCAAAATTAGGATTTAGTAAGACATCTTGAAGTTTTAATTTCTACACTTGAAAGAAATTCTTCACAAATAACCTTCCTGGCTGAACTTGAGGTTCTTTTTCTACAGCGAATGATGACTGATTAAAAAAGAAATTTCCACAGTAGGGAAAGCACACTAGGGTCAGGCTCCAAATTTAGTAGATGACGTAGTTTTTGGTGGGACATCCCATTTTCCAGTCAGATTTTTTTTTAATAATGTTTAATTGACATCCTATTTTATAGCCAAAATTTTGTTTAAATAATGTTTAATGAAAGTTTTTTACTTATAAATATTTAAAGTAACAGAATTAAAATGAATTCGAGTAGATGAGGTCTACTGCGAATGATATCTGATTAAAAAGGCATTTCCACAGTAGGGAAAGCACGCTAGGGTCAGGCCCGAAATTTAGTAGATAGCGTCGTTTTTGGTTCGACATCCCATTTTCCAGCCAGCTTTTTTTCAATAATGTTTAATTAGAGTTTTCTGCTTATAAATATCTGAAGTAAAATAAAGTATCAGATATTAAATTATTTATCAGTAGCAAAAGTAGGATTTAGTAAGAGACCTTGAATTTTCAAATTCTACACTTGAAAGAAATTCTCCACAATCAACCTTCGTGGCTGAACTTGAGGTTATCTTTCTACTGCGAATTATATCGATTAAAAAAGGCATTTTCACAGTAGGTAAAGCACACTGGGGGCAGTCCTGATATTATTAGATGACGTCATTTTTGGTTGGACATCCTATTTTATAGCCAAAATTTTTTTAAAATAATGTTTAATGAAAGTTTTTTACTTCTGAAATTTAGTAGATGGCGTCGTTTTTGGTGTGACATCCCATTTTCTAGCCAGATTTTTTTTTAATAATCTTCAATTTAATTTTTTTACTAATAAATATCTAAAGCAACATAAAATATCAGATATGAAATTATTCATCAGTAGCAACAGTAGGATTTAGTAAGACATATTGAAGTTTTAAAATTTACACTTGAAATAAATTCTTCACAAATAATATTCGTGGCTGGAATTGAGGTTCTTTTTCTACTGCGAATAATAACTGATAAAAAAAGGCAATTCTACAGTAGGGAAAGCACACTATGGTCAGGCCCGAGATTTAGTGATGACGTCATTTTTGGTTGAAAATCCTACTTTCCAGCCAATTTTTTTTTTAAATAATGTTCAATGAAAGCTTTCTACTGATAAATATTTAAAGTAACAGAAGTCAAATAAATGCGAGTAGATTAGGTCATTTTGGGTCAGGCATTTCGATTGTTCAGGCATATGCTTTGTATTGGAGATAAATATTTAGTTTAATATAACTTATTGAATAAAGAGAAGAGCCTTACGTTTTATCGATATGAAGGTATTTCATATCCATTGAATGAATGGTGGTAAAAATATTAGTGGCACCCTGGACAACACTTTCTCTCGTCTCTGGAAGGACAACTGGTGTGCAAGAAGCAAGGAACACGGACTCATTACGATTACAAAGTGGAACAAATGGCAAATAATGCCCCTCCACTAGAACAACCTGAAACATAATTTTTTATAGAAAATATTATTATTAATCAAATTGTTGATACTATGAATTCTTAATAGTAATTAATAATAGCAATCTTCAAATTCATTCAGTCACTTTGGCCACATTAAATCTGTCATGTTTCCAGTCACTGATCACGTGCTTTCGTTTCTCGACTTTTTTCTACTTTTCTACTAATCTTTAAGATAAATTTTTTAATTTTGAAAATTTATAATTAAACATTATGCAAGTTTTGAGTTTCCCCACTAAAATTCAGAGAATTTGATGATTTACATTTTCAATTTCTTCATTTTCGAAGATTAGAATCGAAAGCTTGGCTTTTGAGCTTCAAAATCATGCAAATTCAAGAACTTTAATTTAATAATGGTAAATCTACATGGTAAACAGATCATCAAATCAAATCATCAAATCATCAAATTTTTAGCAATATAAGAATTATTATGATTATTATTATTATTATATATATATATATTTTTTTTTTTTATATATATAATATTTATATCTAGAAAATTGACGAGTTTTTAATTTTGGAAAAATACAATTTGACATTATGCATGTTGTTGTATTTACAATTCACAATTCTGTCATTATGATGATTTAAATTCAAACTTTCTTTAATTTAGCAGCTTGAGAATTGAACACTTGACTTTTGATCTTCTAAATAATTTGAATTTAAGAATTTTTATGCATACATCTTCAAAATATAAAACTTTTCAATTGTAACTCTTCAAAATTGTAGAACTTTGACTTGTAAATCTATAAAGTTGAAAATTTTTTAATTTTCATAATTGCTAATTAAATATTAATCAATTTTCAAGTTTTACCATTTTAAATCCCGTAACTTTGATCATTTGTATCAGAAATTTCTTTAATTCATAAAATTTTGAATCGAAAACTCCAGACCTTCGTTTTCAAAAATTATCAGAGTTTAAGAATTTTTAAATATAAACATTTAAAATTCGCAAATTTTTACTGCAAATTGTTCAAATTGTAGAATTTTCTATTGTGAATCTTCAAAATTGTAGAACATTAAATTGTAAATCTTTACCCTCGAAGAAATTTAAATTTTTGACATTCACAATTTTAAATTATGTATTTTTTATGTTTTGCAATTTAATATGCTGTAATTTTGATCATTAATACTCAAAGCTATATACTATAAAAATTATACTCAAAAGGATTTATTCATTGAAGAATGTATATGTATACATTTTTCAAATTAGAGAGGTTATCTATTGTAACACTTGAAAATTATGCAACTTTGAATTTTAAGTCTTTAAAATTGAAGAGTTTTCAATTTTGACAATTTACGAATCGAAATCATGCATCTTTTAAGTTTTACTATTGAAAATCCTGTAATTCTGATTGTTTACATTTGAAATTTCATCAATTTGGAAGAAGGAATTGAAAACTCTAGACTTTTGATCTTCAAAATCATCACATTTTAAAAATTTCTATTCATAGACCTTTAAGATTAAAGAATTTCAAACTGCAAATCGTTTAAATTAAAGAATTTCCAATGGTGACTCTTCAACATTGTAGAGCTTTGAATTTTAAATCTGTATTAATTTTTATGATTAACATTTGAAATGTCATGAGTTCGGAAGATTTAACATTGAAAACTCAAGATATTTGATCTTCAAAATTACTTAATTTCCAGATTTTTTATTTACAAACCAATAAAATTAAAGTTTCTTTAATTTTGAAAACTAACCATTAAAAATTATGCAGATTTCTAGTTTCATTATTTAAAATGCTATATATTTGATGACTTACATTTTTTTTAAATTTGATTAATTACATTCGAAATTTCTTCAATTTGGAAGATTTCAAATTGAATGAAAAGGATTTGCGCTTATATCATTTCTAGAAAAAGTGTTAAA
This sequence comes from Andricus quercusramuli, assembly GCA_932178445.1. NCBI lineage: Eukaryota > Metazoa > Arthropoda > Insecta > Hymenoptera > Cynipidae > Andricus > Andricus quercusramuli. The sequence goes on from CAKNXH010001456.1 coordinate 62,813, forward strand.
AATTGGATGCTTTTAAATTGAAAACGTTTCAAACAGAAGCTTTTTAAAATTCAAAACCTTCAAACTAAAATGTTTAAATTTAGACAATTTCATTTGGAAACAGTTGAAATTGAAAATTAATTTGAATATTTCAAAATAAAAGCTTCTGAAATTATATAAATCGAAATTTGCATGGATTTAAAAAAATCTCTTGCATAAAGTAATATACATTTACAAAATTTTGTGTTTTTTTTTTGATTTTAGAAAAATTTGTCTGATCAATTTTGATGATAAATCATTATTTTTCAATTTAATAAAAATCTGGACTTCTAGAATTTTAGGATCTTTTACTTCGAAATACTCAATTTATTTTTCAATTACAAATTGTCAAATTTTAATCGTTTCGAATTTCAATTTATTTTAATTAAAAAGTTTCCACTTTAACAATATTCAATTTTGAATGCTTTCAATTAGAAATAATACAATTTTCACTTCACTAAATTTTGAAAGATCTACAATTTTTAAACATTCGAATCGAAGAATATTATATTTTAAACGTTTGGAAATTGTTCTTTATTGAAATTTCAATCTAAAATCATTTAATTTCGAGATTCTTGAATTCAAAATATAATTATTCAATTCTGAACGCCTTTGAATGAAAAATGAGACAATTTCAACTTCTTCCTAAAGAAATGGTCGAAATTGAAAAATTTTAGTTTGAAGGACTGTCCTTTAAGGCCACCTTATCGCGATATAAAATTCCAAATTAACTCAATTATTTCTTTTTTTGCTTTTAATATCTGTTGGGATAAAATTTTACATTCAAATAAAAATTACAGATTACTAGAAGCCAATTAATACTTCAATGAAATTAAAATAAAAATAGAAATTAAATGAAAGCTGATATGGCTATTTCAATATTTATTTCAATTTATGATTATCAAATATATTTTATAGTACTTCAAATTGAAGTATACACTTTTCAGTGGGGAAAACCCACTACAGTCAGGCCCGAAATTTAGTAGATAAGGTCATTTTTGTAGTACAACAAATCGTATAGCCAGATTTTTTTTTAATAAATTTCAATAGCAGTTTTCTATTAGTAAGTATCTAAAGTATCATAAGGTATCATAGATGAAGTTATTCCTTAGTATAAAAATTAGTATTTAGTAAGACATCTTGAATTTTGTAATTCTACACTTATAAAAGTATTTGAAAAATCTTGAAACACTCAAAATCTGCAACGGTCAAACTTAAGAAAAAGAGAAAAAATGAAACGCAAGTGTCATTCGACCCTTTCTGCCCTTTGTTCCCAAAAATCAGTCCATCTGTAGCACTCTCAGAAGTCAGTCGGTTATTTGAAAACAGGGAAGGAACTGAATACA